>CM067356.1:4081089-4146089 GCA_034190875.2 Urechis unicinctus
AGTTTACAGCAATATGACCCACATTGACATTTGCAGCATGGATTCAAATGTTAGCAAGTGTCGTCTTATAGGGTATTGTAGTATATCGTTATCGACGTACGGTTAGATAACGTCATGAACTTCACGAAGGAGACCCGTCATACATGATAAACGCCTTCACAAATATGCTATAACGCACATTACACTATCATGTTATGCTCATAAGGAATATACAATAAAGGTGCCACAAATCAGTTGATGCTGCTGCACAAGCAAGTATGAACCAGCGGTATAAATTCAAATTTGGTGCCTGCGTTGTTCTTCTTATGTACTACAACAGCCTAAAAGTTGGACAGCAAACCATCGAACTGCTTAACGTTAGTTTGTTGGAGTGATTCAGTGCCGACAGCATTCATGGCATCTGACATAGGGCGACAGGCATTCCAACAATCATTTTCTTGACTCAATGTAGATAGATTTATGTTAGGGATACCCGACTGATATTGATCCGGTGTGACAATATCAGAGACGGCTAAATATGAATACAGGGATTAACTGGCGTTTTTCCTCCAAAGTACCTTTCCTGCTGACGAATGCCCTGTGGTATAGCAATACATAATACTGCTTGATGGACTTTGCCAGTATCCCATTAGTGTGGTGTAGAACCGGAAATCATACGTATCATTACCGTTCTTGATACAGACTGTAAATGGCTTCCATCTACACGCTATGGATCTCTTGTTAGATCCAAACGAATCACCTTTAGATTAAATACCAAATAAGAAAATGTAGTTGGCATTGTTACAACAGCGTTCTTGTGTATTTTTGATTATTGCTTTTATGAGATATTTTTAGGTGCATCTGAGGCATTTGATCGCGTTGATTTTATAGACCTGATTCTGCTGCTGCGCAAGTAAGGCATGTGTCCTACCACAGATGTAGACATGTATGCGCAGCAACGATTGTGTGCGCGTGCGATGGGATAATGACATTTCGGACAGTGCTGTCTCAAGTTCTTTCCTGTGTTTATATGGATGAATCTACTCACCCCTCTGTCAAACACTAGAGTTGGAGGTCATATTGGTCACAATGTTTTGGTTAATTGCACCCTCTTTGACCACCGTCAAGGTAATGATTGAAAATTTGCGGCAGAGTATAGTGTAGTTTTCAACTAAGCCAAGAGCAATGTATTGGTTTTCAATGATAACCTGTGCGATGTAGGTTTGGGTCTAAACGGCAATACTATTCCTATTCGGAAAAATGCTTTACACTTTGGTTACGTCGGTAAGGACTGTAATGCTAATAATATGAATTTAGCTTGTTATAATTTGGTGTCACAAACACATTTGTGTATGTCAAGATTTGGGGCTTGCAATAAAGATATGAGGAAGTTATTAAACCAGTGTTTATTGCTCTCCTTTATGGAGATTAAACCACCGACACATCGGATGCTGTTGCTGACTTTTGCAAAATTGTATTCGACAAGTCTGGAAGCTGCACCCGCAAACGCGTTCAACATATTTACATTTCTTGATAGGTCAGCAACCAATCATTAGACAATTAATGAAGCTCTATATCAAATTTCTACGTAAATGAATATGCAGCGGTAACACTCTGTAATCCTTTGTGAGCAGACTTTGCACTTTTAGTTATTCCACTGTTGCTTGTAATTTGAGAGTTGTAATGTCCACCATAGGTGTAAGTACTAACGCTATTTCTCAGATGAAATCATGCTGAGTGAGTGCGTATCCAGATTGAGTAAGAATGAAATGGAATTTACTTCTGTCTACCCCTGCCCATGAGAGAGACGTGGTGCTAGCCTCCAAAAGTAAATTTCTCTCCTTATTGGGAATCATGGATTGAATCATTAGTGATGACAATACAAGTGAATCCCTCCACGTCATGATCAATAATGTGATCATTCGCAACGCAACTTCTACTGCCTGTCAAACGATATTGCTAGGATGTTTAACATACATTACACTACCATGGTACTGCAGTCGTAGTCATGCTAATGCAAACAGTTGCCTCCTAAAAGTGACCCACAAAACGATTTGTTAGCACAGATATTTAGTTCAATATGATTCCATTCACATTCCTGGCATGAGATCGTACGTTGCTTGTGTACGAATATGTTGTGCTAGTGTCTTCTTACTTTCCCGAGGCTAGTGATTGTGTGTTGCCTTGTTTTGGAATCTTGCAGACGATCAATCACCAATGTGAATGTTTCAAGAGGTATGATGTCTTTACAATGTGCAGAGTCAATCCACGGTGTAAATTGCAAGACATTAGATACAATATGAGAATAAAAACCCCATCACTCTTAATGAATCATTAACAAAATATATTCAATACTGATTTAAAAACGTAATTAGATGTAAATCATCGTACAGAGTTATACTTCTGGCATGCTCTGAACACATCAATGCACAGATTACTAAATTGATAAACATGATTAAAAATATTGTTACTTTGCAAGGTACGATTCTTAATATTGTAAATGGTTACAGTGTACCCCCTCCATCGCCATTAAACATATGTCATCGCCTTAATTATATTATATTTAATCTGTCAATTCGCTTGCCATATTTTAGAGTACCCTTCGCCACATACCAATTACGATTGCAGATTTTGGAAGAGAGAACGAGAGAATGTAATAACAATCTGCGATATCTTGAGACTGAGTGAGGTGTTTGGTACCCATGGAGATAAATGTAATGTTATGCTTCCGTGTGTGGGTTACAGCTTCATTGCACCGATATACGTACTATACTATTATCGCCTTGATAGCCTCATTTTCGCTAAGCTTTGTCGTATCTTGTCTCGACGCACAATCGACGAAATATTGCAGCGTATTATATTGTTAACTTATATGGTGCAAAGTATAGGTAGCTTCATTTTAATCATCGGTGCATCATTGGACACATTATGAAACAAAACATGCAGCAGTCTAAATATTTGCAATCACTAGCGTTACATCTAGGGCTGGAAATTTCCAAATAGTTTTGCATTTTATCTGACATCTTCCGAGTCAAAAATATGCAAATGATTAAATGTATGCAAAAAAAAAATTCAACACATAAAATTGCATAACATTGACACACCGCATTAAAAGAAAAGCACCTGCAAAATTGCTTTCTATATTCTCCCACATCTGAGAGAGATGACAAAATGCAGAATGGATCCCAACTATTAACATTAACGTGACAGCCTGGTGGCTGGTGGCTATCAAATCGATGACGGTATTTGCTGATAGATAACCTTTCCAATGCAAAAACAATATTTGTGAATGTATTTCATATACATGACTGCCATTTTATATATGCAGCATATCGTAATACATCATGAATAAACAATAAAATTCCAATATTAATTTCAGCATTAGCAGTTGGTAAAGCATAATTGGATATTGATAACGTACTTGAAACATGCTTTGTTGGACAGGAAGGCACGTTGCAATATTCCCACCGCACCAATGGGTCTGCTGTGTAGCACCATGGTTTAGTGTCCGACAGGTTTAGCTTCCGGCAGTAATTTTCCGCTGAACTCAAACTACTATCCGGAAAAAATCCAGGACAAAGATAATCCACGTTACGCGGATGAAGTGTATCGCTATCCCATCTAAAGCGACATATTTCTATGTGATGTAAAACTATTAGACCAATCCCTATTATAAGATATATAAAAAGTCAGATTGTAAAGAAAAGATTTCCTGGCATCAAACAGAGTAAAAAGAACTCGTAGGGGATGTCACCGACCCTTCTAAGGGATCGATTGCCGTTTTAGTCGCAAATAAGCTTTTTTCAGATACTACGGGCTATGGGCTGATTGAATCTTCCATTGTTGATAACGTCTAGTTACTAAAGAGACACACTGGCTGGTAATGTAAGCACAAACCCTATACTTACCTTACTATCTACTGCTTGTTAAAATATACATCATCCACGCCGGGTTTCTAACCACAAACATTGGTGGCCACGGACTGTAACATTTATTTTCCCACCGTAATGCATACCATAAGGTCTTTGTGTGCATTTCAAGTCAGTGAGTGAACCTGCTATAACCAATCATATAACATATACCTACTTCAACTACACCTCGGCTATTTTATTTATATTTTGCATACCAAAGAGAAGAATATATGTTTGCTGGCTCGTTCACACGAAATGAATAATAAGAGCGTCTAGTGTCAAATAGAATAGTAACCAGTATATTGTGCATGTCCGAATGTGCAAGTTTATTTAAGCGATCTTATACCAACCTAAATAGGGCGATGAAAAAGCTTGACGATATATACATGGTATGTCGAAGATAAGAGGCCAGGTACATGTAAAAATATGTGGCTTTTAAGTGCCATCTTTAGTGGTAGATATGTCAATAATTTTATGATTTTAACCGATTAGGTAGTACTGCAGTTGATAAGTCGTTCATACCGTCACTTATGCGAATCCGGAATATCACAGAATTGGAAGCCGACGTCAGGGTCTTTTGTATGGCACCAGAGGAAACTACGCGCATGACAGGGATTACGACAATAATTGGCCGAGAGAGTCTGGTTTTTTTCAGGCCAACATGCTTTGTTGGTTTTATAAAATCGTTCATTCTTAGAGACATCATCCCATCTGCACAAGCAACACCAAGTTTACGTACCTTGAGAGTGTTCGTCATATGCAATCAACAATAATCAGGGTAATAATGACATGTGTCTATGCAGCTTAGCAATTGACTACAATAAATCTACCTTCTACACTCCGCGCCTTTCCAGGTGGTGTTTGTTGTGCCATTATAGCTGTTGTAATGTCTTCCTTTTACAGTCTCCAGCATCTAACTCTGTAACATCCCGATGCTTTGCATTGGTATGTGCATATTTTGGTGTATATAAACAATTCGCTTTACCACGGATCAAATGTATCTTTATTTCAATTACGGGAATAAACCACTTACCTCTAGCAAGTCTCAGTGTAACGAGCATGAGCGTATAACAATATATCTGTGCCATGTTTGACGAACCTCCCAGTTCTGAACAAGTATGTTCACATCAACAGAGTAAGGGAGAGTCAATTGTTCATCCGGCTTTGGGTTGATTATACACTTAGTCTTGTGTTCCAGAAATATGCTCCACTGCGTCCTCTGATTTAAATTCCTCAGTCGTTTATTTATTCATTGTTAAAGCAAAGAGTGCATAGCTTCGCTAAGAGTTCTCACTCAGTCCGAGTTAAAAATGTGAAGACGCCACCTGGTAGGCACCATGCATTGCTTGCCTTAAACCACGTTGAATTTTCTGATTAATTCGGAGCCGTGGACGCCTCGGCCAATCAGATGGCTCGATTTCTTTAACAGACGCTGACCCCGAGACGTCGGATCAACAATCCCATGTGCTTTTGTTGATTTCATGGTAACCATCGACTGATGACGGCGTTGTAGTTCATTTAATTTCATAATACCAAGACAGCTAAGCGAAGGTATAAACTCTCGAGATCTTCACATGTCCTAACACATGTCACCCCAGATGAGTTCCCTTGCTCTGAAAGGTTGCTGACATTCTTATATCACCAGTATACAGTGCAGACATTAAAGACCGAGGAACGTAAAGGGCGCGGTCGCTGTGAGAGGATAAAAGTTTTCGATAGGTTTAGCGGGGCAATTTATCAAGGTGACATCTATTTCATATTGTAGTTGATAAGTTCGCTATTGCTGAGCGTGAGTCAGACTTTTTTGGCAGCGGAAAGGCTCCGCGAAACGACATTTTTTCTCTCACTCTCATCAATCACAGTGACGTCAGCCCAGTATATCCATGTGTTTTTGTTTATCTTACGGTATCGCCACCTAACGATTGCTGTGTATTATAATTATGGAAAGCGATCACCACAGAGCCACTAGAAGTGAACCCTTTTAGCCTAGCTATAAATGTTTGTGTGTTGGCCCAGGAGCTCATTAACAAATGGGGAGTTATTAATTTCGCATCACCCTCTAGGACTACCACCATCGCCGTGTGTGTGCTTTTTAATGTAGTACTGGCCTTAAGCAATGGTAATAATATTGCCCGCGGCTGTAGCGCCGTCAATTAACATCAATATTAAATGTAAATGCATTGGTCGGCTTAAGTTTATTTTTTGCCAAAGCGTGTTCAACCACTACCCCACAAGCCATCCACTTAATATATTCACACTTAGAAAATGCTCAACACCTGATGGCGTATCGAGAGGGCGCCATGCAAAATACTGCACATTTGGATCAAGTCGGTATAGAAAGCTATGGCTAGAAACATGGAATTGAAAACATCAGTTAAAGTACTGGCTCCCTTAGTCATATGGGGAGTGTTGGAGAACATTGAAGTGCTACTATCTATAAAGCCTATATATGTATTATTGACCAGATTGATTGCAAATCCAGCTGACGTGGTTCTTAGGGCTTAAGATGTAGCCGCTCTGACTATATAACATGTCACAATCACCGATACGGGCGAATTAGCATGTACTGTTGGATTGGTTTGAAAGACAAATCCCTCCCTCTATATAAAATGCCTTTCGACGATGCTCCTCCAGTCAATTTACTTGGAACCAAATGTGAAATGATAACCCAATAGTGACTGCATTCTTCAACAGAATGTACCACGCATGATCGGAGGATTAAAATTTTCTTTTAGTGTGACAGGGCCATCGGCTATAGCATGCGCATGTAACATGCATTCAAGTAGCATTTACTGGAGCAGCATAGTAAAATACTGATCTTGAAAAAGACACAGAAAGGACGCGATGCTTCTCGGGTGATTTTACTATATTTTTAGACCAATCTATGGGAGAAACGCAAACCAGCCATAACTAAGGCATTAGTTAAAGCACCTTGATGCAGAGGCAAAATATGATTATATCGGATCTGGACAATTGTAGAGGTTCAGCGATGCAACAAAGTGTTGAAGTGAGCAAAGCTAAACGTGTAGCTAGGGCGTATTGATGCTGGATGATATGTTGGCTTCGTATAATTCATGCATAAGGCAAGACAAAATGGGTGACTACATTACGGGCGCAATGGCTCAGATATAAGGGCTGTAATCAGCTGCAGTTGAGTCTCATTACCATGCATTGAGAAAGTCGAAAATACATAATAGCAATAATAAGGATAGCACAGATGTCTATATGAGCCTCAGTATAAAGTATTACAACAGTCGCAAATAAATAGTCACAATAGTAATCATATCACCGATCATAAAAGTAATAATAACACTTGGCGCTTATACGCATCATGTAGAGCTTAGAAATGAGGCATTGGCTAGAACCCCATAATGGGCTTGGATGATAAATCCTTGCTTGCCCTTTACATCATGAGGAGCAAGCCATCAGTAGATTGTTAGAGCACTCTACGATAGCTTAACTTCTTATAGGGGTTGTAATTAAATCAAATCGAACAAAAAAACCAACTCCCCTTTATTGTATTTCGATGAATCTGGAGACACCTCCTGTGAACATTGTTGAACTACAGGTTTTGCTTAAATGATCACGAGCACACATCTATTTGGCCGTTTTACCGTCAAACAAATGTAATTGACACGAACTGTTCTTTTACATGACTAGTTTATCGGCAAGGTCATTCACAGAAGCACGAATGAGGGCAACACATCAGTGCTTGTGAAAGAATTAAAACTATGTAAATTGCACAAAATGAGCCATGTGTTTAAAACTGGCCCAGATAGTGCTCGCAATCGATAAATCAATGCTAGGGATTTGCTAGTAATAATCGTGTTAACATTTGCAGCAGAATTGGCCAAACGATGGAAAAACTGTTCGAGAGCTCAAGTTGAGCCACGAATCATAATATATCTGTTTACCTGTGTGTTTCCGCAACCTCTTGTGTTCAGCTGTCAGCGGATAATCACCGGATAATGCTGTGGGCGTAGTGCGTCATATGCATGAATTACCAGATGGCAAAGAAATTTCCATAACGAATTGGACTTGTTTCCGGGCAATTTGTGTTTCCCTGGAGTCATTTTATTTCACTCATCATTTAAACATGCAGACGTTCACTAAGTCAACACATTTATCTGACTTCATGCGCCATGAGAGGTCGTAGTAGTCAAGGTCGGGCCAACCCATTACACCATTACTGTGACGACAGGATTCACTGTGCCACTGTTGTGTCGCATTGTTTCACTTTTTGTATGGTAATTATCAGTCTCTGACAATGAAGCATGCCGGAAGACCATTCCACAATATATTTACGAAACCAATTACTGTATTTCACAGCAAACGGGATTATGCATCACCTACTTCATACAGGAATACAACCCTGTCGCCTTTACACAGCATTTTAAAAAACATAATCATCGACGAGCAGCATAATAGTGAAGGTAATTCATCATCTCGTTTGTCCCAATTGACAGTTATCGATTTTGTTACGTTATTCTCTGAACTTGCGTTCCAGCATTTTGCATTCTCTGATACTTGCGGCGACAAATGTTCTGTGTTTTTGCGGACATACTATCTGTCAGACAGCGAGAGGTTGGATGAATTTGTCTGGCTAAGTGACGTCGTTAGACTCTGGTTCTGGGTTTATTGAAATAACCATGTGATTCAAACCTCCTTTTCGGTGTTGTATGAACATGTTATTTTGCCATGTGAATATCAACACAAATGCCGTACCACGTTCACAGCCTTTTACGTTTCCGCCTTATCAACCAGCACATCATATTGCGCAAACATAGATGAAACTTTGACCGTCCTGAATCCAACTATTGTAATTGGATATTTTGCTGGAAATACTTAGAGAGTGTAGTCTTATTCCAAGATACTATCCCGGCGCATATAACGCCTACAGCAACCTGTGTAAACGCTTGACCATTTGCTACTGAAATAAATTGCCTGGGTTTCTTGTTTTCTAAGGTCTCTTACTCCCATTATTCAGTGGAAAATTGTGTTTAGGAATCCTGTCCTATTTGGGTCGCATAGTCTGTAGTTGAAACACCCTGCAGCATGATTTATTTATTTTAAAAGCTAAATGCTGACAAACGCTGACTTATTTGGAACTTAGTGGTCTAAATGTGATGTCAGTGTATATATATATATATATATATATATATATATATATATATATATATATATATATATATATATATATATATATATATATATATATATATATATATATATATATATATATATATATATATATATATGCGGCACTCATTTAATTGCTTTCATAAAAAACATATTGTTTCTAGCAATTTCAATATATTTTATTCTCCAAAGTTGTATGAATTATTTTTTGAAACATTCGATTGTACACGCACCTTTTGCATTTAGTAAAATATACTGTTGTATTGATCAAATAGTTTTGCATGTGTGCAGTATGTCACCGTTTTCGCCTTGCATCTATAAAATAAACCGTGGGTTTTGATTTGAAGATACATACATCCCACGATGTCTTCTTCATTGTCTTCAACATTAACATTGTTATTTGTTATAACACCATGCTGCAGCATAGATAATGAACTGGTAGTTTTACCAAAGATACAACCCTGGATAAGGTTACTCTAGCTCACGAACCAATCATCCACAAGTGAGTGAACCATAAAGAGACATGTGAATAATTATAAGACACCGATAGCATTGCTTTTTATAACTCAAACTGCTACTCTCTCCCTATTCTGGGAATCTTACTCGGCTCCGAGATGCACAAGAGGGTTAATTAGTAGCAACATCGTTCATATTGAACCAGTCATTTCCGTGTAATGTGTTTGCTGAGGCATGTCTCAAAAGATATGACTCCTCCAAATCTGCGGTGTCAGATTCAGTTGAGGAAATCTGCTGGTTTTGTAGTATGATATGAAGTATGACCTTGGTTTTTTTTTATGGTCTTCCGATCGGGTGCATATCTTTTATATACGGCAAATCCTGCCGAGCTTTCATATAGCGTCTCCATATGTTTTAGTGGTATGCTTTATACCTAAATTTGCTGATTAATAATGAATATATCAAGATAAATAAAAGCAGATATGTCTATATATCTACATGCATTGTCTATCTTGCTGACATAAATAACTATAATTTGTATTGTTACAGCAACCATTTTCAAACAAAGCGGTAAGTATTTATTCACACCTCACCTTTCCATGCCTGTGTTACAAGAACCGTGATGATTAAATGTGATAGAATCAATCATGCTTTATTTGGCATAGTATCTGCCTTTATTACACATACTGTTAACTAATTAACATCTCGAGAAGTTGATATAGTCGACAGTGCCCGCCCACATCATACTGAAAGCTTAACAATGAATTTACCAATATATCTGATCAGACACATGCCAAATAAGCGTGAATCACTTGGGCTGAATTACGTATGACATGCAAAATAACATCAACGACGCGTGTGCGGCCAGGTGCTGAATAAGCGGCTGCTAAGGAGTCTGCCTGAAATACAAAGAGCACCATATCACTCAATGTTCTACGGTAGAGAGCATTTGAGTGCTTCTTGGAATATGTTATACCTAGATTAACACATAAATAGACCCTAATATACTAAAGGTGAAACAACGATCACGTAAATCCCATTCATTAGAACCCTAAAGAAAGCTATATTCTGATTAAGTTGTGTGTTGCAGATATGCATTTAGATCGAAATTTACAACCGTCCATGCTTTGGGTCATAATTGTTTGGCTTCTGGAAGGCTTGTTCTTTGCTGCTGCTGCACGAATTCCTAAATTGATCATTCATTATATTGCATATAAAATATTATACTCTACAACATTGGCATGTGTTTCCTTTCAAAGGAAGTCCACATGACATAACTCCCTCCTCGTAAATCAATACCTCTTCCTGGTCCATGCTGTTCAAACAAGAACGGCTCGTTTACAGACACATTTCCAATATGACTCTCCTGATAGGGGTAGCCGTTAGCTTTAAACGACGTTGCGAGCAATTTTGTGTTTTCCTGTGCTTTTGTAATCGCTTTGAACGTAGCATGGAGATTGCAAATCAACTTACTATATCGCATTGCGTTTTTACCTTTTGATGTAAATAAAGGACAAAATACGCGGAACCATGTTTTGTGATGCATTTGGGAATTAGAGAGAGTATAAAACATGTGCGCTATATCATTGAAATTAGAATATATCCACCTCAAGCTGCTTTTTTACGCTTTCGCACCATGCAGTGGAAAATACCCTCTATTTGCAAGGGAAGGATTTATATTGATGAAATCGCTATTGTGCGATATACGTGAAATGCTATTTGACATGTATATGCATTCTGCTGTAATTGCTGCTTATGTGTCGTATGTTTTGTACTATGACCCACTTTACTCTACGACGTGATGGGCTTATGCCCGTGTAGTTAGTCAGCGTCCCCAGTTGCTTACAAAAATACGAATTAGTTTGTTCTTTGTGCAATCAAAGGAGCATAACTGAAGGGCTTCATTTGCGTTTGGTAAATCATTTTGTATCAACAGGCCGTGAACACCCTCCGCGATGATACAGTATCGACGCCACCCTGTAGAGCGAAAAGCAATATATGTAACAATAAAACAAGGGTAAGTATATATAGGCGACTGCAATCTCGTGAACCCACGGACAGGAGCTCAGTCAAGTTTCATGAAATACGTATTGGAATAACACAATGGTTGTGATGATTAAATTGGAATGCGGAAACGAAATACGTCCAGGTCATTTATTTGAAGGGCGAGAATGTTTTTCACTTTTTCCTCCATTGTTGGGTTATACACACAACCTTTTCACCAAGCACTTGGTGCTATTAGTACTACTATTAATGTTGATCTTATTCTCGTTATTATGAACTTGCACGCATTTCAGCACTATTGCGTTAGTAACGTAGTCACGCGTGTTGATCATTTGGCCTGGCTGCATGAATAATGCGAATCCACTTTAGTGTTTGTATCGCCCGGTAATTGTGTGTTCTGGCTACACGACGTTTAACCATTCCCTTTTTGACGTGATTTAAACATTTTGCATCGTGTCGATCCACTGAGCAATCATTTCGCATCTGCATCAAGGTATATTGTCTTACTTACGGCTGTATCACTAATGGTTTATAGTATAGATGGAGGTAAATCACCCGGAAATCATCACGTCCTCTCTGGGTGTGTTTCGAGAGCAAAGTCCGACTTTGCTGCTTCAGCGGACGAAACAGTATTACACGCTTTATGCGCAAGCTACATGCGATGGCTGTGGTAACCCTGAAAATAATTGAAGCAATTTCTAAAGCTCCGATCGAGATTGCACGGTCCAATCTTAGCAATAACAGAAATTTGCAGCGAAGGATGTGGCTACAGTTGGTTGGACATTTGACATTTATGTGGCTCCTGGTGCACTAAATGAAATTTCTTTACGGGGGTAATTTGTTAAGTTTCGAGCCAATCCTACGGACTACCATATCAATGACTGCCGAATGTGTTGTAGAACGGCTACGTTTAAAGCATAAATGTTTATAGACGAAATGTTTTCGCTATCCTCTTGCAGCTTGGTAAGTTGGTAGAATATATGTCGCCTTGCTCGGGTGGTAAAGTGAAAAATGACTCCCTCGTGGTTAACTATTAGAACGTGTTTTGCTAATATTTTTAACTTATACATAGAAACTTACAGATAACGTGGATAAACAAATATAGGTATATCAGCCTGTATTGCTTTACCACAACAATACATAAATTGATTATTTAGAATTATCGACAAAATCGAAAAGGAACCATACCAGTGTGCTTGCTTGTTCCATAATTGTTTGGGGGCGCGGCATCGTGCCTGATGATTGCACAATAAAAGAGCGCAATTGTGATAAAAGAAGTCGGAAACTCAATGATTGTCTCAGTATGCTATGGTCACTTCACCGAAAGGCCTCGTCAACTGGTTTTACCGAGGTAGTGAACATTTTAAAAAGGTACTCAATGAGTTGTTCTAATTTGTTTGGATGGCACCCCATTCTTGGTATAGAATGCATTGATTCCCACAAATTTTACACCACACCTTTTACCATGCCGCATATAATCCAAATATTGCTGTTACTCAAACAGTATATACCCTAGCGTCTAACATTAGTTGTCTCTGTAAAAGCCTGGACTAACATTAAGCTGTAACACTACAGCGAGTTTTACTTTTCAATGCGGTCAATGATGTAAACAGAACTCTACCATGAAACATCGAGTGCGTTTGCGCTTTTTGTACAGACAAACTCCTAAGCAGCCATTTCAGCACAGGCCACACGTACTTGGTTGATGTCATTTCGCATGTCAAACGTAATACAGTCGAAATGATTCACGCTTCTTTGGCATGTGACTGATCGGATATATAGGTAAATACATTTAAAAAAAAATCCAACACCAGGTTTCGAGCTATCGCTTTTCATAATTGCTAGAGGCACTCATTAGCTAACGTTTTAATACATATGGTCTCCTTTTTTAAGTCTGCATATCTTGGTGGTCTGGTTAGTTAATTATGATACATCAGACAGCCAACGCACTGGTTATGTAGCAGCGCATGGCGCTTGGATTATGGTGAAACACCTTTTAGTAAATAATGCACTTGTCGGTTAACCACCAATCCCCCCCCCCACCCCATTAAAATTTACCGTAATGCTCACCACAACACGTGTGACATGCAGATGTTAACTCTTGGTTCTAATTGTACACTAGAAGTTTAAGAAGCATCAGAAACATCTCCTTTGGAATATTCGTCATTTCATCCGGTCAGACTAATATTAAGTGATTTTCGATATTCAACAGTTCCACTCATTCAGTACGTAAGCAGAACTATTAACTTATCTAGTCTTGTCTCCAATCCTCTCATGTTGGTTATCTTATTGGCGTACTGAAAAAGTGCAACTCCAGCAACTTATTTGTAAATCACCCTAGTGAAAATGTGATCTATTCGGTATATTTGATTTCCAAGAAAAGACTGTTTCCATCAATTATGTAATGATTAATATTGGGCTTGCTGCATCCTTGTGAATCTGCTTGGACGAAGATCGGCTAGTTTGTTCAATTGGACAAATAGCAAATAAAACCAGACAAGATGGGAACTCATTATTGGTAAATATATAACTGGCAATCGTTTTCGGGTACAAAGGAAAGGTAAAGACGCTCAATATGAAAATATAGTTAAAGCTTTGCTCAGAACAATAATCAGCTGCACTGCCGCATTGCTGCATGGCCGTATTCTGGGCTGCTATCAAACCTAGTGTCTATTTGGAGCTCGCTTGATATATGACGTATCTATAACCCATCGTAATTATATCAGTAAATAAGCTGCGAAAGACCCCTAATGGATCTTGCTATGCTTCAGCATCAGAGAAAAATACTCGATTAACAGCTAACAAAGAACTTTGATAATTGTAATCGATCCGTAGGCTTATATAGATTGGATATTCGTCGGAAAGGTTAAGTTCATACTCAAGACAAACATAAGTGAGTAAACACACAGCCTGTATTACTTTAACCACGTAGCAAAAATCAGTAAGCGTATCTTTATTCATATTGCATTGAGTACATTGTGCCAATAACATAGTATCATGGAACACACTGTCCTGATTTGATATAATCCACAAAATACAATGGTGGTGCATTCATTGCGCCGCACAGGCAAGACTCTACTATGCCTTAAGCTCAATATGATACTTTCTCAAAATAGCGTTGGTATAATGGCAGTCTTGGTAAAGCCCTGTAATGTACGTACGGAGTAAGTTAAAAAGCTAAGAAAGTGTGCTATTGAAATCAATATTGATGGATACAGTCAACCAATTAATATTCGGGTACTTTTTTTCGAAACATTTTTATTTATCAGCTCTATGCCATCCGCTCAAAAATGAGGTTGTGCGAATATCTCCACTATAAAGGGATTGTGCTCCCCATTTGCACCTTCAGCAGTCAGCACATTTATTATAAATGATGTGTGCGTGTTTATCTAACAAGCAGTGCACAATTTCTACTCCCTTCTGCATGGCAAAGCAAATTCATTTAGTCCAATATATTTATCTAATTGGCAATGCAGCCCCTGGAAAACATAGCTGCAATTCAATGGGGCCAATACATCATTAAGTAGACCATAGTAGTACAGAATGATGGCCTGTATTCATATAATGCCCTTGAGGATGATTTGAAATTATGAACTCCCCATTTGTCGATGGGCTCCTGACTCAGCACACAAACATACCAATTACTTTGATAATGAATAAGTAAATGCCAATAGAAATACGTACAGGATGCAAGTTTGAGTATTCAAAGTTACATCCTGAGTTACATTAAACTCAAACCGGAAGAGTGCTGTTTGAACAATACACTCAATTATTATGATGGTTTGTAAATAACTTTACATAACTGTTCGTAATGGTAGGGTCGTCAAAAATTGCATATATATATTTGTACCTACTCATGTTTGTTACACTGATACTTTTATACTCATTAATACAGGTGCTGGTCTTGGAACATATGATCCATGGTACAGCTAACTGTATGCTTTAAGATACCAATTATGCCATGTCAATACAGAATGCTGGAAGGATGCAGAGGTAGATGCGGGAAGCTGTTTAAAAGGTAGAGCTTACAACAGCTAGGGTGGCTAAATAAATTTCATTTGAAAGCCGTGGAGTGTAAGAGGTAGATATATACTTGTCCTCGTGTTAAACTCAGTGAGGTGCTTATGCACATTTCATGTTTCATTATAATGCATGTTTGTCTTAGGGAAAGCATACCCGTGCGGCTTATTATTGTCGTAATCCTTGCAAGTTTTGTCAGGTGTTATACAGTTGAACACGACATACTCGTCTAATACTGGGATGAACCGGGGTGGAACTGTGACGGTAGGAATGACTCACCAACTGTATTACTACCGGTCTACCTATTTCATTATCTACATATATTCCATGTACTTGGTGTGTTTAGGCCAAAATACTAATTCACAGGATACTTCGGCTGCTAAAATTCAACCTCTGTTCCGATAAATGTTTGGTGAGTTGATTTATTACATAAAACTAGATAAAACACGGGAACTTTTGATCATTTCGTTGAATTATGCAGGCTAGATACCGTTGGACGCCAGCACTAAGAGAGAGAGCATGCAGAACTACCCGTACTTCGTTCGAAAGAGCTAATGTGGATAAAGATACAGTGTTTTCATCGGTGTGCTGTGGTTATCGGTATAGAATTGTCTCTGAATCCTGTTTGCGTGGGTGCGGGTGGTGGGAGGGATGGCGGTCAAATTTATGTACATTCTAAGCTATCAGCAACACAGGCGAGGAAGTTGACGGGGTCTGAGTTATAGACGTGATTTAGAAGGCTTGACGATGATATTCCGCGGAACATAAATTCGCTTCAAACAAATCGTTCATTCTAGGCATACATATTAAATTGTATTGACGTACCTTGAAAAACGCTGTGAAGTACAATATTTGGGCGTAACTGTAGCACGCTACTGCATCTGAAGAGGACGACGGGGGTTATATATATATATATATATATATATATATATATATATATATATATATATATATATATATATATATATATATATATATATATATATATATCTATATATATATATATATATATGTATATATATTATATATATATATATATATATATATATCGGTATATACATATGTATATATATATTTATATATAAGAAGCAATGGATTTGATTTAATCGTCTACGATGCTTCACGACTTAAATAAAGACATATCTATTTCCACCGACTGATCTAACACAATTTATTAGATAGGCTGACTCATTGAAGCACCGAGTGCTCATAATCCACACAAGATATCATAGCAAGGCATGTATTCAGTCGCTCAGCACTTTTCGACACTGTAGAAATGCAATTTTGTTAGGTGAATAATTAATAATCATTGCTTGATTGGACTGATTTAAGATATCTTAAGTGTCCAACGATTCAAAATACTTTCGCAAAGCCGTCGAGTAGAGGATATATGTCAGTCAATGCTTGTAGATATATTGGCAATGAACAGCTCATGTGTCATATAGATAATGTTAATATCGGCGCTTGGTTTATAAAATTACTTTTGTGATATAGCTGTAGCAGTAGCTGATGGAGGGAGATGGAGGCAGAGATAGAGAAGAGAGACGGTGAGAGAGAGAGAGAAGGAGAGGGTGTGAGAGTGTGAGAGAGAAAGAAAGAGAGGGAGGGAGAGAGAAAGAGGGATAGAGAGTGAGGTATATATATATATATATATATATATATATATCTATATACATAAATATATATATATACAGCATGCGGTATATATATTTATATATATATATATATATATATATATATATATATATATATGAATATATATATATATATATATATATATATATATATATATATATATATATATATATATATCTATATATATATATATATATATATATATATATATATATATATATATATATATATATATATATATATACTGTATATATATATATATATATACTTGGTTGTTACCAAATGCAATGAGCACCCAATGCCGTCTCAAAGAATGAACCCACATGTCTGATAAGCGATATACATGATTTTAGCCACTATGATTGCATTATCATATTCTTACATACAGCATTATGCTGGAAGCGCATACGACGTCGGTAATCAGCAATGTTATTTATACCGAATCCCAACACAAGATGTATATCTCTATATATGTTTATTCATTTCTAGCTCGTCAAATTGGGTGCGCACATATTTTGATTAATAGTGATTCCATTCGGTGTTGTAACCTAGCAATAATTTTAAATGGCATGCCGGGCAAAGGAGAACATTTACACTGCAATGTAGCACGAGCACCCCACAGCACGTCTTTTCATGCGAGTATATTAATTCCGCTCCCGCATCGAGTGCGTCCGCCATTGTTTGCTGGATTACCATGGCCATGTCTCATCGCATGCTTACATAGTCCCAAAGATACAGCAAATGCGCAAGAACGGAAGTACTCGTCTGTAGTCAAAACTGCTGACGCCTTTCTGCGCCAATGCTTGAGAACAATTACACAAAATAGTCCTATTACAGCACGTAAATACAATTCTATCCCACATTGTTTGATCGTGTATACGCCTACGCCTGAAGTGAGACGATTCCGTGGTCAACTCGAATGCTCATATGATGCATAGCTTAGCAATGTTACTGAAAATCATACCATCCCTCATTGGGAAGAATCCACTGTTTAATGGTTCAGCAGCTGTTCTGATTGTAGATGGCAGTTTGCACTGAAAGCAATGCCAGTGGTTCTATGGCTACGATACAAATGTTACAAGTCGTTTTCTATTTCAAAGCATATGAAGTAAATGATCTTCCTGTCTTCTTCCCAGTCATTCTCCTCCCATCTCTCTTCTCTAAATTTGCTTGTTAGTGCTTGCATGCACTGTACACTATTCGCCCGAATATGAGACATGTATGTCCTGAACCTATGATTAAACAGATCACTATTCTAAATTGATGAACATGATTAAAAGTATGATTTTTGAAATTGCAAACGGTTTCAATGTCCACAGCACAGATTGTACCGCCAGACATATGTCATCGCCTTAATGATATTATATTTAATTAGTTGAATGGTTAGCACCATTTGCCACATACCAATTACGACACGAAACCACCAGTGCTTCAGGCGACATCATTGTCATCAAGGTGGAGTTTACTGATCAGTAACTTATCCAAAACCAATATTTTGAATGTATTTCATATATATGTTTGCCATTGTATATATGTTTTAGCACATCGCAACATATCAAGAATACACAATAATATCTAAATATTCAGTTCCGTTATAGCAGTTGGTAAAGCGTATATTGATATTGATAACGTACTTGGAACATTTTTTGTTGGATAGAAGGGAATGATGCAATATTCCCAGCATACCATTTTGTCTATTGTGTAGCACCATGGTTAAGTGTCCGTCATGAATAGGTTCCGGCAGTTATTATCTGCTGCACTCAAACTCCTATCCAAACAACATCCAGGATATAGATGGCGCCAGTATCGCCGGTGAGGTGTGTCACAATCCCATCTAAACTGAAATATTTCGATTTGATGTACAAGAATTCCTAATCGTTTTATTTATATATGCTATTCCAAACACGACTCCTAGATAACGAACGAGTCAATAGTACCAATGCTACTGCATATCATTCGTGAATATTGTGATGCAGATAGTAATAAATGCTCGCGTCCATGTTGCCGAGACATATGTTACTGCAGCTACATATATATGTCGGTACATTAGTATTAAGCAATGAGCAAATCATCGGAATAAACATGTTCAGCTGTATATTTACTGAAGGCATCGAAAGCACATGTTAATGTATGCCGTCAGCATGCAACCGTTGTTAATTACCTTGTGCACGCTCTTCATGACCCACGTAGTACACATCAGGTGTAGGAGTAATACAGTCATATGCTAATGAGCCCTCTGCGTCCCAAGTGTCAAAACACGGCAATGACGATAATTTGTGCAATTTACACCAGAATAACATATGCATCATGATATATAACAGACCATTACACCATGGAATGTCGCAATTATCTACAGATAGACCAGCGTTTGGTTAGTCATTTTGTTCGAAACTTCATTTTCTGATGGTCGATCATCCCACATTACAATCACACATGAATCGTTCTGTGCTGTTTGTAGCTTCGTCGTGTGTGTGTCAAAGTAAATACAGTTTTGCCGTTTACTAATATACTCTTCTGTCTGTTTGTGGATTTTAGGATATATATACCAGTCATGTAGGTTTGTGCACCTCAAACAATAGTGACCATGGTTTGTAACGTTGGTTTTCCCGCCATAATGCATACCATAAGGTATTTTGGGTGTATTTAAAGGCAGTGAGTGATCCTTCAATAGCAAATTAAAACATGATAATAAATTCTTTTCAAAAGTTATTTTGCTACCCCACCTTTACCTATGCTATTTCATTAATATATATGGAGTGTTACTAGCTAGAAAGTCTCTCTGTAATATACGGTTGCACTAACATATCAAAACCAGCTGGGATAGCTCTTAGGGCTAATAGATTAGTCTTCTGTCTGCAGCATTGTTAGACTGTGATGCACGCAACAGCCTCCGGTACAGGGACAATAGTAAGTACTGTTGATTGATTCAGAAGTTAACAAGTACACCCTCCGTAAAGAAAGGTATGTCATGCACTGTTAATGTCAAATATTCAATTAGCAGTGACTAAGTCATACTATGCATATATGTGATAGATTGAAATGTACCGCACAATCATGATTCCAGCTCTCAAGGTAAACAGTGCCACCGAGTATAGGTTGCGCATATTACGTGAAAAACTGCTATGTCCACTGGAGCAATATAATAGCATAATGCCCTTGAAATACACTCCGAATGGGCTGTCATGATTTCACGGTGATTTAACTCCGTCGCTGGACCTTGGGGGTCATAAGACCTAGCAGTTCACGCTGTTTACTGATCAGTTGATTCTTAAAGAATAGTTTACACATTAAAATGAGCTGTATATAGACTTAATTTTCTTTACGGCTAGGATAGATTTAGAAAACAATATTTGCCCTGCCACAATTGGTCTGAGAGTATGCTCTGCATGAGTTAATTATGCATATAACTTGAGCATCCCAGTGACAAGTATTGTGATAACGCAGTAAGCATCGCAAGCAAGCGGTGCATGTTCGTTATCATTTATAGTATTTTGCAATTTTATGCTGCCAAAAGCCAAAGGTTGTTGTGTTAATGATATTTATTGACTATTAACATTGACAGTATATTCTGTGACTGTTGTCTGTTGGTGGCGAACGATCGTTGATTAGCGACGTTTGATTTCGTTTTCGTTTTGCTTTGCTACGTTCTGACATTTCAGCTACATGCATTGTTAAATCAGTACTAGTATTGTTATAAACGTTGGTCACCAATTAACCGGAGCTCTGCCTCAGATACAGTACTTCCAATGTAGTCAACGCGTTTGCAGCTGACATTCTGTCGGCTACAAATTTGTCTTGATGCCTTTTGTTGTCTTTTTAAGCTTTAAGCATTATATCTTTTATCATCATGGTAGTAAGGTTCCCAATCTCTCGCCACAAGTGGCACCAGAAAATTGATTTATTTTTCAGGCGTTTCTTTCATCGGTTAGCCGGAATACTACCGAGAGACAATGCCACGCAAGCAAGAATTATGTCATCGTGAAATTGTCTCAAGGTCCGTCAGTAGTGTGACAAGTAACTTCACATGCATGGCACCTACGACTTTACCATAATCGATTGGTGTTACATAAACTTTGGACCGACTAACACATCTGATTCGTCCATTCCAGATATACCAACTACCGACATACAACCCAATATAACGTTCAAACTGTGCTTACTCAGATTCAAATAACCAGTGCTCCTGGAGTAAAAGAACGTCGCATTCCCCCATTAAATGACGTATGTACATTATAGTAACGTCCTTATGACCTCGACAATTAAATGTACCGATAGTAAAGTTTTGACAACGTAATTGACGAACACTGTTGCGGTAATACTTCTGCACGCAGATATCAGTGGACCAGAATTCATCATTTATCACTGTGTTCACCTCAACTCTAAAGCTCTCAAATTTCGCTTCAGTATTGGAAGCGTGTTTAATGTTTTTCTACCTCTTTCTCCGATTCTACAATAAAAGATTTTACGTCCTCTGCAGTTGTTCCTATTTCAGCTCAGAGCAAACACTGACACTGTGATGTATTCACTGTTCAGAAAAGTAAACAACTTTTAACCAAGTACAACAAGCTTTGCAAAGCAAACTACACACGACAAATCACAATTCCGTCGATACTGTCCCATGCGTAGTGTAATTGTCCGTCCAAATCACTAAATTTCATCAAATCATCAACGAATGAGAGACGGAATAATAATCCTTAATGTCTGCGCCGATGTGCAAGCGGTCTGTCCAATTTATCCTGCTTGTTGTAATTTTCCTCATTAAAAAAAATGAGAGAAGATGGAAATTCGGTACACATCAACATCTCTCCTAGTTCATTAGGTGACACAGCCTACAGATGTTGCCGGAGACATAGCTTGTCATGACCCGTGCGCTCATACGATACATACTCTCTCCATAAACACCCTACAGGAAGTTGAGCACTTTTATTTTGTCAACCGGTAATGCTGTACATTACAAATTGTATGAAGTAGTAACTTAATTACACAAGTAAGCAATTATGCAATCAACAATCAAAAACGGTCAAATCTGAAACAATGAAACTCTTGGTCCATTGATGGACGTTCAGGGACGTGGCAAAAAATATTTAGCAAGATATCAATAAGCAAATACGTATATAAGGCACAAGGAATATTGCTGTCACTTTAAATAGTCTATTAGAGAAGGGAAAAATATTATCAATGTGCCGACGAGAAGACAATATACAAAGAGGGCAATTGATAATAATTAGTCAAACGCAATTTGGTATTTATCGATGCGTTGTGTGTCACCCATTTAGATAACTCAGTAATTATGTTGTTCAAGTAGATATTTCATTTCATGTAGCAATAGCTGCTCTCCGTATATGGTATGCTGTAAGATGATATCAATAAACCTCCACAAGTTATTACACCATTATTTGCAATGTATTCATGGCGATAAATATCGGGCATGCATGGGCTTGGGGAAATAATGCAAATAATTCACTTAATGTACTTGCACAAGGCTAAACACATGACGTACCTCAAATTGTCACCATTAATTAGTCGAGGATTCAGATGGTATAATATATAATAAATGTACACTTTTTAATATATAAATAAAGGTACACTTTTTCTTTAAGCAGACGGTTTATGATTTGACGCAATCAGTGAAGGCCAAGTGAAAGAATTGTATCCCATCGTTAAACGCCCGTTTCAGTGCCGTGTCACTCATCAGCTGGCGCTCGACGTATTCAGACACCAGCGTCACGGTAATGGAATCGCCTATCCTTGCACAAGGCTGGTGTCCGCCGCTAACTTCCATTTTCTGAAATGTTTCCTTTAGAAGGTAAACATCTATTTTGTATGGCTCATATCACAAGTCATGTAATCAGGTTGCAGGAATTCCTGTCTGCCCCATATCGACACCAGAGTATGCTATTGAAATCGGTGATATTTTTATGCCTGGTTGCACATGGGGATAAGCTGTAATGCGCTGCTTTCGTGTGGGTGTTACAGCTTTAATGTAACAATCCTCTACGGCAAATAAGTGCACCGATATAAGCACTGTACTATTATCGCCTCATGGTTATCATTGCCGAAACGAAGAATCACGCAAACTTATTCGAAGCATCGATTGGACCAATGAAGAATCACGCAAAACTTATTCGAAGCATCGATTGGACCAATGAAGAATCACGCAAACTTATTCGAAGCATCGATTGGACCAATGAAGAATCACGCAAACTTATTCGAAGCATCGATTGGACCAATGAAGAATCACGCAAACTTATTCGAAGCATCGATTGGACCAATGAAGAATCACGCAAACTTATTCGAAGCATCGATTGGACCAATGAAGAATCACGCAAACTTATTCGAAGCATCGATTGGACCAATGAAGAATCACGGAAGCATCGATTGGACCAATGAAGAATCACGCAAACTTATTCGAAGCATCGATTGGACCAATGTAGAATCACGAATCAAGCGCAAACTTATTCGAAGCATCGATTGGACCTTGGACCAATGAAGAATCACGCAAACTTATTCGAAGCATCGATTGGACCAATGAAGAATCACGCAAACTTATTCGAAGCATCGATTGGACCAATGAAGAATCACGCAAACTTATTCGAAGCATCGATTGGACCAATGTAGAATCACGTAAACTTATTCGAAGCATCGATTGGACCAATGAAGAATCACGCAAACTTATTCGAAGCATCGATTGGACCAATGAAGAATCACGCAAACTTATTCGAAGCATCGATTGGACCAATGAAGAATCACGCAAACTTATTCGAAGCATCGATTGGACCAATGTAGAATCACGCAAACTTATTCGAAGCATCGATTGGACCAATGTAGAATCACGCAAACTTATTCGAAGCATCGATTGGACCAATGTAGATATTGCGGGAGAATACTTGACGGTATATACATGTTATGTGTAAGGTAAGAGGCCAGGATTATTTGTGGCTTTATAGTGCCTCCGTTAGTAGTCGATATGTCAATAATTTTATGATTTAACCGACAAGGTAGTACTACAGTTGATAAGTCGTTCCTACCGTCACTTATGCAATCCGGAACATCACAGAATTGGAAGCCGACGTCAGGGTCTGTTGTATGGCACCAGAGGAAACGTCATGCACGGCAGGGATTACGACAATAATTGGCCGCGAGGGATTGGTCTTTCTCGGACCAACATTTGTTGAAATCGTTCATCCTCAGATACATCATACCATCTGCTTAAGCGACACCAATTTAACATAACTTAGCATATCTTGAGAAAATAAATCATGGGCATTAAACAATAAACCGGGCGAATAATAGCATGTTTCTATCCAGCTTACAATATATCTACCTTCTACACTCCGCGCCTTTCCAGGTGGTATTTGTTGTGCCATTATATCTGTTGTAATTCTTTCTTTTGTACAGTCTCCAGCATCTACTCTGTAACATCCCGATGCTTTGCATTGGTATGTGCATATTTTGGTGTTAATAAAGAATTCGCTTTACCACTGATCAAAAATATCTTTATTTCAATTATGGGAATAAACCACTCTCGTTTAACAAGTCTCAGTGTAACTAGCATGAGCATATAACAATATATCTGTGCCATGTTTGACGAACCTCCCAGTTCTGAACAATTATGTTCACATCATCAGAATAACGGAAAGTACATTGTTCTTCCGCTTTAGGTTGATAATACACTTTGTCTTGTGTTCCCAGAAATATGTTACGCTGCATCCAGAATGCTATTCCTCAGTTCTGTATTAATTCATTGCTTAAGTACTAAGTATGTCTAACAGAAAGCTCAGGAGCCCATTAACAAATGGGGAGTTATTAATTTCACATCAACCTCTAAGATCATCTACATAAATATGCACTATCATCGTGTGCGGTCTCTTTGATGTAGTATTTGCCTTATAAATTGGAAATCATATTGTCCAGCGACTGTAAAGCCGTCAATTAACTTAAATACTAAATGTATATGCGTCGGTCGGCATATGGGAATTCTGTAAATCCAGGACAGCATTTTTACACTTACTCCCTATTATTGACCCAATGCGCACAATCCAGTAGGTATTTTTAATGATGAGAATATGGATTTGCAATATAAGTCCTGACACTTATATGATGAAGTTTATTATGGGCTAAAACGTGTTCCACCTCTATCTTAAAAGCCAACCGTTTACACGACCAATGCCCTAACTGACCAATGTATCTATAGCGCGTATAGTGAGGGGGCCTTTAAAAGTACATCGAGTCGGTATAGAAAGTGATTGCTAGAAACTGTGATAGGAAGCAGCTGGTACAGTTGATCATGCTGATGTGTGATCCACAAAAACCAAGGAGCAAGACGGTATAATATATCTTAAAAATATTGAAGCGTACAGTCCCAGGAGTATGCCTGGAAAAAAATCTCCGTAGAACCCTTAGTCATATGGGAGAGAGCTGGGGAACATTGGAGTGCTACTATCTAGTTAGCCTGGCTGCATTATTGACCAGAATGATTGCTGACGAATTATGATGTAGCCGCTCTGTCTGTAACATTTTAGGACTGTTGCAAGTACTGTTGGATTGGTTTGAAAGATAACAAATAACCTCCCTCCACATAAACGGTCTTTCGACGATGCTCCTCCAGTTATATATATTTGGAGCAAAATATGAAATGTTGAACCAATAGCCACCAAAACCTTTTAATGCAAATGTACCACGCATGATCGGAGCATTAAAAATTGCCTAATTTTCTTTTAGGGTGACAGGGCCATCGGCTATATCATGCCGAGACTCAGTATTAAGTGTTGGAAAAGTTGCAAATACATAATAACAATAGTCATAACATCAACGATAACAGTAGCTATACAGGGGGCTTTACTCAAAATGTAGAGCTTAATTAGGAGGTCTAGTGTAGTGCCCAATAATGGTTTGAAAAGTTTTCTTGCTCCTAACATCAGGAGGAGCGAGCCATCAACCGATCAATAGAACACTCTACGTCAGTTTTAAATTTGTGGTAATAACATCACCAAATTCGCTTGACTCTATTTCGATGAATGTGTAGTTACACTGTAGGTTATCATTTGATAATCAGGATCACTCATAAGTTTGGCCGTTTAGCCGTCAAACGAATGCATCAGAGACGAACGGTACATCGTCGCGCACCATAATGAAAACAAATTAATGTCTTTTCACATGATTTGTTCATCGGAAATGTCATGTACCGAAGCAACTCGTCAGTACCATTTTCTAAACTGCCCTAGAAAGTGCAGTACTTAAGGTAGTATTACAAGCGATAATTCAAAGATAGGGCACGGTATGGCAGCATGGGATGCAAGACTATATAGATAGCTGCCTCAGACATTGCCAATAATAGACATTCCAAAACATTGTCCAATTAGCGACATACATAGCTCACGAAATCCGTTGTTGCTCTCATTTACGCATCGAAATTCCGGGCTTAAAATGATAGGATTTGCTGTTCTGAATGCTCTGTTATCGCAATATTTGCACCGAGTAATACTGTCAATATTTATCTTTTTCAGAGACGTGGCTGAATGATTTACCTGTGCAGACGAAATAAATGAAATGGATAGATTTACTGTTTTAAAGAGTAAGCTGTAATGAAGTCACCAGGCTACGTACAGAACATGCAGGAGTTGGTTGTACGAAGTAAATGTTTATGTGAAGAATAAAATAAGCAATGAATGCTTCATGGGGTGATGTTTCTTACTGTGACGCATTAATATATAAATATTCATTACCTGATAAGCGCAATACCATGTAAGATATTAAGTGCGTCGACGCCACAAAGTTAGTAAGTACTTCTCGGCATGCCGATTACAATCAGTAAATCATGAAATGTTGTTAATCAACTACAAACTGTGTAACCTAAATTTTATCAAATTCGATGATAGCAATCTATTGTCTTCGAGACGTGCTTGACTGCAACAGTCGCTCGTACGTCAATTTCACGACGAAGCACTTACATATCTAGGCACCCAATATAACAAGGCATTAAGTAAATGAACGCAGGTAATGTTTTTCATAATGTAATCGTAATTATTAATTAGTTATTACAATGCTGGAAACAGCAATAATTGTTTTGTCTGTCTTTACAGCGCTGACCCAAATAGAAGCTTCTTATTACATAGACGGTCTACATTTGCCTATGCGGATGCGCAGGTCGTGTTGCACTCTTGTATTGAGGTAGCCCAAGTTTACCTTTGAATCATTATCTTATCGGGTACCTGTGTGTTTGCGCCATGGCTTGAGTTCAACTGTCAGTAGATATTTAAGGCTGTGAACGTTATGTGCCATATTTACCATGTTGTAAAGAAAAATATTCATAAACAAATCGGACAATGATGTTCCAAGACTCGTTTCTGTGGAAATATTTAGTGATTGTATTAAATTCACTACATAAGCCTACAAGCGTTCACTAAGCCAGGCACGTTTATCTGACCTCATGTTTCAAAAGAGTCGGTGGGAATCGTATTATATGCCCGGGCCAAACCATTCGACCATTACTTTCGCGACATGTTTTATTGCGCCACTCTAGTTTTGCTTTGCCATGTTCGCTTTTTATACAGTAATCAATAGCATACGCACGTCTCTGAGAATGCAGCATGCCGTAAGGTCGTTCAACAAGGATATCGTTACAAAACCAATTACAGGAGGGTCGACGAGATGAATCACCCACACCGGCGCGTCGAGGGTTAAGCTGCTAGATAGATGCTTGAGTCAATGCAATAGGCCCTGTAACTGCATGGAGTATCCCCAAATGAGGTCCCAATAGAATCGCTTGGATTAAAAGAAACCTCTTTGCATTACTGTGACCATGTAAGCGTCAAGATCAAAGGAACCGCGGGTATGAACGATGCTGCTTCTCTGGTACGTAGGTCGGAGCACCAAAACAGATGCAGGGATGCTCACCATGAAACAGCGGTGTTATGCATTGAGTGCCTTGCCGCTGCGTGCTGCGCCTCCTTGCAATAACAAGTACGGAGAAATCAATTTTGGGACCCACATCTGACCGATCAGAGAAAGCTACAATTAATGGCCGCTGTCATAGGGGTATGATGGTACAATCCATCACTTATGAATTAAGACGTCTGTTGAATTACATTGCGGATTAATCATGTCACAATAGTTATGATGCAGCAAGGGCATAACTGATGTATACGTAGAGAGTAAAGATAATGCATTCACAAAGACATAGCTACTCATGCAATAACGCAGGACATTGTGGGCAGGTCGTTAGTATGGTATACAACTAGAGCCGGCAAGAGGTTTAACAAGCTGAAGTGGAACATTATTGGTTATAGCGACAAGTGACGTTACCCGCACAATTTGGTATAAGTGCAATAGTCGCACAAAAGCTACCAAATGCATTCTCTCGTAACGATAATTTTACTTATACATTCCAATACCTTTTACGCTTCACCGTTTTATGAAAAGTTCTGAAACATTGATTGAACACGAATTGATAACACCTTTTGAATTTAGCAGAATAGACTGTTATATTAGTCAAATGTATTTACACATGTGGATTATGTCACCGTTATAGTTATGAAATGTAGCGCGACTGTTGATTTGAGGATATATACATCTCATGAGGTTTTCCTTGTTGTCTTCTATTTTAATATTTGCATTTGTTTGCACATCATGCTGCATGCCGATAGAAGCTGGCTTTTAACTAAATGTACAGCCCTTAATAAGTTCACTCAAGCTCACGAACAAAATCACCCGAGAGATGAACCACAAAGCTACATGCGAGCAATGATCCGACAAAATATTACTCTGGAAATCTTACCCAATACCGAGATGTCTCAGGGGGTTAATTTGGAATAACATAATCCATATTTTACCACTCACGCATATTTCCGTGTAGTGTGTTTTCAGATGCATGTCTAAAAGGATATGATTACCCAGAAGCTATGGTGTCAGATTCAGTTGAGCAGATCTTCTGGGTTAGCTGAATGATATGGCAGATGACTTTGTTTTATCTATACTAGACTTCTTACTGAGTGCATATCGGCATATGTCAAATCCTGCCGAGCATTCATATACCATCTTAAGATGTTTAAGAGGTATACTTATCACATCCAATACCTCATACCAAACATTTGCTGATCAATAATAAAAACTTGCCTCCATGTATTCGTAATGATATTATGTATCAAGATAAAGGAAATATTTTTTTTGCAATTATCCGAAAGGCTAGTAGCAACTGAACATAATGTCAATGATCCGCGCAGAATCATGAAGTTACATCCATGGTATATATGATCGATCTGAATAACAATCAATTTGGTCAAAGTGTCTATCGAACGAAAAATCATGTCATTCTGTTCGCCAGATTACAGAAATATAGCCCAAAAGTACCTATTCTGTCTATGTGTCAGCCGTGAAAGCGCGCGTTTTTCGGAGCAAAATTCTATTTCAAAACGAAACGAGCTCATAAATAACTGGTTGCCCCGTTACGTCAGACCCGGTAATGTTTAAATTGCGAGGCGCGATTTGCGTTACGATTTTTGCAAAAAAGCTGCTGGTAGTTCGTTATTTTTCCACTTCTGAAAAGCGACGAAGAGACATGAGGTGGCACAGATCATTTGCAGAACATCGTTGCTGCGGCAGGGCAAATTTTTCTGATAGATTCGAGCAAGAAATGAGCGATTAAGAAGTCTCTGATGAAGCGAATAAAGAAGTCTCTGTTGAAGCAAATAAAGACGTCTCTGATGAAGCAAATAAAGACGTCTCTGATGAAGCAAATAAAGACGTATCTGATGAAGCAAATAAAGACGTCTCTGATGAAGCAAATAGAGACGTCTCTGATGAAGCAAATAAAGACGTCTCTGTTGAAGCAAATAAAGACGTCTCTGTTGAAGCAAATAAAGACGTCTCTGATGAAGCAAATAAAGACGTCTCTGATGAAACAAATAATGACGTCTCTGATGAAGCAAATAAAGACGCCGGCGATGCCACTGTTGCGTCTGGGGGTCTTACTCGCACGGGTCATCCCAGGAAATAGTGCGGCTGCAGAACAAAGCTTGGTAAGCTATTTCTAATTACACACATTAATATCCTCATCACTACTTCATGTATCAGGTGTTTGTGTGGCTGCTGCCAATTAATGGTAGAAGAATCTGTATGCTGTGTTGAGATTCCTCGAGTCATGACCTCCATAGAGAACAGCCCCATTCCAATTGGTTGCATAACCCAGCATCCGGGTTTCAGACCAATCTGTGTAAACCCTTGGACCGTGGCATATTTCTCCTATGGACAACAACACGGGCACATGTCAGATAATGATGACAAAGATGAAGGACATGTACAAAGGCTTGCAGTCATTATTAATTATTTCATTATACTTATTGAAACAAAATAACCATTAGAACATGGATGAATTAACAATGTCACATTGTTATTTTACACGCGTTACAAATATGCTGGCATAAAGACAATTTGTTCAGTGGTGCTGGGGACAGTAGATCAGAATATCAAGAATTCCTCTGCCCTCTACTTGTCTTGATACATGCGGAACCCACTACGGTGTGCCTCAATGGCTTGTGGTCGATCTGGTCACACGGCATCTGCGCACATTGGAGGTGGTGCTTCAGTGTTTGGCAGGATTGGCTCATAGCAAACCAGCAGGAATTCAGCAATCAGGGATTCCACATACTCTGAAACATAATAGGCATCTACAAGTCACAGCTTACACTTACCAGACTGTCGCTTATAACCTTTTATCTCCATGGTAATGGAATTGGTTATTGTTTACATTTTACATAACAGTAAAAGGTATTCACCAAATGTTGCCTTAGTAGCTACTTTTTGACAGCATGTCCCTTCTTATACTTGGGATATCTCAGCTTCAAGACTGGATCCCCAGCTTCTGTAGCCGCCTGGTCTCTTGCCCCATTTTCATTAAATTGGAGGGCAGCCAGTCTTAATCTGTGACACAACCAGTTATACTTGACCTACAGCCAACAAACTAAATGACTCCCATATTTAATTCATTCAATACAAACTCCACAATGAAGGAGCTCTGTAATAAGCAACAAATTATACTATAAGTATGGTATTTGCCTTGCGAACCATGCCCTCATAGAAGAAGACCAGCATCTTGGGGGAGTGGTTTATCAAACTATGGAAGCCTTTAACCGATGCAGGTCTGTTTTTCTTGGGCTGGGGTGGCAGATGTCTCACAACCCTTTCTTGCTTGTCTGGCAACAGAGGCCTTCGCAAAAAGAGTTTGCACAGCATCTGTCTTCAAGGGCAGCTTATTAGGAGGTACCTGGCCAGTCCATTGTTTCTTTTAATCGTCCTTATCAGAAAAGTTGAACAGGCTCACGCCGTCCACATTGATACGCGAGCAACCCCCAACACAAAAACGATTAACCATCATGTTCGATCGGTCACATGATGGCTGAAAACGATCAAATATCCAAAAAAGAGCTCCGACAAAGTACAATGTAAATAGCGTGGAACTTTCTGCGTCTCCGAGAGCAGGGGCACCCTCAGCTGACGTCACACGCCTGGGTCTGACCTACATCATGGCTGCCGAAGCGTTGGTCGAGCTCGCTTATTTGAACCGACATTTAAAAAAAACCTAGTTGGCCTTAGCTGATCCGATGCGATGGTTATTGGACCGGTTTGTGTTTAAGGATCACCTTATGGATTGATTTCAGCGAAGTACCTATAACCGGGCGATAGGCACTTTAATCACAACAATTATTTATAAACAAATCGTATGAATTTCTTTAAAAAGCACCTTTTATTAAACTCTGCTACAAGTACCATGACGACTTATTGTGATAGAATAATGTTATGAATCAAAAATCAATACATGATGTTCAAACAATAGCGGCTCGTTTAAATATACATTTACAATATTACTCTCTCGATAGGGGTATGCGTTAGCTTAAAACGACGTTGTGATCAATTCAGTGCGGAGAGAAATTCCGTTCTGATGGCCTTTTCAGTACAATTGCAACGGGTTTGTATGTAAGCTTGACATTGCAAACCCACAAACCATATTGCATATCATCTGTTTCGTTTTAATACAATATGGTACAAATATGCGGGACATGTTTTGTGGTGCATGGGACCATTAGAGACAGGAACAAATAATTACTTTATGTCAATGATATATTGATATGTCCACCCCTGCACATCAAGCTGCTTTTAATGTCCTTGTGAAATCATTAACAACACAACCATATGGGCCGTTCGGTGTGTTTATATAATCTTGCACCACCGTTACTGTCATACATGACCGTAAATAACACCACATAATACATCATAATGGCTACGCATACTCATATAAAAATACAGTATGCATGTTAGGGCCGGATAACCCCTCTGTGTCATATGTCATGTACATATATTGATCAAACTTAATGCCCCATTCTATCAAACCTCATCATAAGACATTATTGAGGTGTCAGCCTTTGAGAGTTCAAACGAATTTAAAAATTCACCCTAGGGATCCGATGATGTGCTTATGAAGGTATACTAAGCTGAACGTGAGTAAGTATCAAATTGGGGTTTATTAATAATGTGCACTCCATTTTATCAACAAAAATTGTGAACCCTCACAAAAGTTAATTATCTCGATTAACTGTTTGTATTGTCGTTTGGCAACGATAATATTGAATGTAAACGGGTTGACATTGTATGCATAGTGACAATTACTAATCACAAATTGATATCCGCTGCGCCATGCGTTGGAAAATTGCAGTTAATTGCTAAAGATGCTTCGTATTCATGAACGTGCAGATCATTGATATATGTGAAATGTAATCGGCTACGTATACGCTACGTATGTGGTTTGTGTTGTAATTGTTGATGGTGCATTGTATGTATTAAACTATGACCCTATTAATCTACGATGTGATACGGCTGATGCTCATGTCGTTAAGTGGTCGCTTTATGCACGAACTGTTGTAACTTATGGCCTTAAAGGTCAAAGAAGTCGCCCAATATTCAAGCTATTCAGTATAGGAATATGCACGAGATAGAACTTGTCATCCTGATAACGAATCCTGTCGCGGGGTCGGGCGATGCAAACATTCGGAACAGCCATGATAACCTTCGCCATTACAGTTTCGACGCGACCATGTAGAACATCAAATAGATAGAAAACAATAAATGTAACAATATAAAAGGGGTCAAGTATAATTAGGCGACTGCAATATCAGTAAGTAGAATACAGAGTAGCGGCTCTGGCGCACCGCTGCTCATCTTCGCTACACATCTAATAACAGTTTTGACGCGACCATGAAGAACACCAAATAGAGAGAAAACAATAAATGTAACAATATAAAAGGGGTCAAGTATAATTAGGCGATTGCAATATCAATAGGTAGAATACAGAGTAGCGGCTCATCCTCGCTAAACCACTAATTACAGTTTGAACAGGAATGTTTGCTTCCTTTGCTCTCTAAGACGACCCCCAACAGGACTGATCCAAACATCCCTCGTGCCAAGAGATCTTCTGATCCTGTTCCCATGTACAAGACATTTACGCCTCGTAGGACATGGATACTGACCATGACCTGTCATCATCCTCCAAGCCAGGATCCGATCCGTCCAGTCCTGGACGTCTGACTAGGGCAACTAGAAAAAGTATGATAAATCAAATTCTCTTCTTTATGACCATCAACCTGTCGCTGTTTGCCTTCAAGAGACTTTCACGAAGGATTAAATGGCAGTGAGAGTGTATACGATCTAAAATAAAACATCTTCATCACAATGATACGGAAGAGCTGTGGGAGGAGCAGTTGGGCTTGTTTAACACGGTGTCCCTCATGAACCCATTCCTCAGGACAAGCCTCTTGCAAGTTATTGCCATAAGTATTACCCTCCAGCAAAACCACCACTTTGTGCTCTCTGTGACTACCACCAAGCTACAAGATTTTACACGGAGATCATTTGATCAGCCATTTTTGCTGCGATTTCAACATATGACGTCGCAGAGGAGAGGGCTATGGGAGGGGAGGACGAACCCGTTCCAGATGGCAAATCGTATAATACAAAGGAGGGGGGTGTTGTGCCAGAGGCCACTCTCCATTATCTGGTGGCAGGGGTGCCAGAGCTTACAGGTCAAAGTGATCAACTCAAGGAGAGATAATTGAAGAGGCCGTCAATAGCTATTACGATGTTTTAGCTAGACATGGTTACACACCAACCATTGGCCACGATTTTTACAAAGCATGTTGCTTGGCGCCATGTAGAGCGCAGTGCTAAAGACAAAGTCCATCTGGACCTTGCATACTTCAAAACGTCATAGTAGCGCTTATGCCAGCGTCAGACCAGCCCTTCTAGGTGTAACCGCTTATGCCAGCGTCAGACCAGCCCTACTAGGTGTAACTGTTTGTGTTAATCGTATCTAACAAAGCAGTTAGTGTGTAACCAAACCAATGAACGATCATGTTGGCATCTGAATATTAACCACTCCTCTCGAGTTGGCTAAACGAGACCAAATCAGTTTCAGAACATGTGGGAGTGCTTTCCAGATATCTAAGTCAGTAGTTGCTCTGCTAATTGAACTTGTAGTTATGAAGACACCAACCGCTCCTAGTATTCATCCAGTGATCTCCTATCGGATGAATGGGATCAGTCTTAAGAAGCAATACCTCAAAAAAGAGATTGAAAAATATTGTGCTATGTACAAGAAATAAAGGCGTGCAGTGAACTCAGTAGAAGCAGTAGACACTGTTTTAGTTACTGTTGGTATATGTATTGGTGAAGGTGGCATAGGTGTAATGTCTACAGCAGTTGCCATTCCTATTGCCACTGTGTTGGGTGCTACTGGGGCTGCTTGAGGGTTATTTGCTATCGGCGACTGACCATAAAGGTTGAAGAACATGATCAGATCCTCGTACTTGCAGTAAATTGAATACCATTTCTGACATTGTATCGACAGCACTTGAAGATGGTAATATTTCAAATCATGAGTTTGTTTTAGCTGAGGTCACAAATGAAAAAGGAAATTAAGGCTAGATCTGTAAAAGCATACCAAACTGTTTCAACCGATGATGAAAAAAAACGCCTGGTCCAACGTGGGAAAGACAAAGCATTAGAAGGCATCACAACAAAATGGGGTGCTCCTGCGTCTAGACCATCCAGCTGACTGTTAATGATATTGACGCACAGAGTGATTTCATTGCGCAGACATTTATGCACTTTATATACCAACCAATTGAATAAGGGTGTTATGTATAGAAATGAACACCAAAGAGCGTATTGCTGAGCTTGAAGATTGTGTTAAAGAGTTAGATGTAGATTATCTGAGAGATGAGAAAATAGATTTAAAGATCAAGCTTGATGACTTTGTGGAACTGAAGGATAGTGTGAGTGAACAGTCTATGAATGATGATCTTTGGAAGCGAGTGGAGCGCCAAGAAGGGCTTGACATCAGACCTCACACGAGCTTTTAAAAACACGTCAACACGGTTGTCACTCTCCCCGTTTGACTCAAAGCGGTAGATAGCCCCACACGGTGTTGACACCTTGGCCTATGGCCAGGTTAGTTTACCGGCAAACTAACATGGCGGAGTCGAGCCCGCCACCCTGCTTCTGAGCCGCGCAGCTCTGTTAGGGTCATCCTAGAAAACGCAGGAAGCATACAAATCCTGTACAAGCTGTAATCAACCATTCCCTTTTTGACGTAATTTTTAACATGTTGCATAGTGCCGATCCACTGAGCAATCATTGTGCATCTGCATCAAGGTATATTGTGTTACTTACGGCTGTATCACTATTGGTCTATAGTATAGAAGGAGGTAAATCACCCGGAAATATTCATCTTTGCTGCTTCAGCGGGCGAAACAGTACACGCTATATGCGCATGTTATATGCGATGGCTCTGGTAATCCTGAAAGCATATAAAGCGATTTCCAAAGCTCCGATCGAGATTGCACGGTCCAATCTTAGCAATAAATGAAATTTGCAGTGTAGGATGTGGCCACAGTTGCATGAGCATTTGACTTTGATATGGCTCCTAGTGCACTGATGTGAACTGGTCTACATGTCGTTCGTTACGGAGGTGATTTGTAAAGTTTCGAACCGATCCTGCAGATTGCCGTATCAATGACTGCTGTATATGCGGCATAGTTTCTTATATGGTATTGTAAGAGCGGTTACCTTTTTAGCACATATGTTTATCGACAATATATTTTCAATATCCTCTTGCTGCTTGGTAAGTTGGTAGAATATGTATTGTTTTGCTTGGGTGATAAAGCGACACAGGACCATTTCGTGGTGAACTTATTGTGCTGTGTCATGGTGTGAGGTATTTACAGATAACGTGGATGAACAAAAATAGTTATATTAGCCAGGTTCGCATTACCACAATAAATAAATAAAATGATTTTGTGTCATCCTTAATATTACCAATGAAACATACTTTTGTGCATGCTTGTTTCATAACTGTTCCCACAGACTGGAATAGATAAGGCTTCTTTTAGCTGGGAGGGCGAGGGGCAGAAACTGCTACTACACTGAATGTCTGCGGATATTGACATTACTTCTGAACAGCATGAGGCACTAATGAGTTCTAAATTGCGTCATAGCCCAAATATGTACGTCACCTGGTTATGCCGAGGTGCTGAAAATTTGAAAAGGGTACTCAACAGGTTGTTCTAATTTGTTAGGATGCAAAGCCATTCGTAAATCAAAATGCATTTGTTCTCACAGATTCTACACCGTACAATTTGCCACGCTGCATTTTACCCGCTTATTCTAGTTACTCAAACAATCTGTCCCCTAAGCGTCTACTATATGTTGTCTCTGCTTGGGCTAAAATTAAGCTGTAACATTAGAGCGTGTTATGCTATTCAGTGCGGTCTGTAATGCAGACAGGTTGTCTAGCTATCAGATATTCCAAGTAGCACTCAAATATTTGCTAACCCTCTACAACAGTACATTGAGTGTTACGGTTTTGTACTTAAGCCAGACTCCTAAGCAGCCAATCACTGGTCGCACTGACATGACTGATCTCATTTCGCAAGTCTAACGTATTCATTTGAAACAATTCGAGCTATGGCTTTATATGACTGCTAGGTGCAATTTTCGGTTTGTGTTGTAATAAACATGGCGCCCTCTCACATGTTTACATGACGTGGCTGTCTGCATAGCTGCAAAATAAAGATACATTAATCATCCGACGCACTGGTTGTGTAACAGCACATGGCTTTTTTGTAAAAGACTTTATAGTATTTAATGCACTTAACAATTTCGATAATTGTCACCAGGAAACAGTGTGACATGCAAATATCGGCACTAGGTTCCCCATAGGGTCAGGCAAATTGAAAGTGATAAGCAAATACTCAACAGTTCCTCTCATTCAGTACGTAAGCGGAACTATTCACTTTTCTAGTCTTGTCACCGGTCCTATCATATTAGTCATCTTATTGGCGTACTAAATAGTGCAACTCTAATAAACATGCTGGTAAGTCACCTACGTGAAAATACTTGATTTCCAAGATTTTCATCAATACTATTATGATTGATATTGCCCTTGCTGCACCCATCTAACACTGATTGAACGATGACTAGCTAGTTGGTTTTATTGGACAAATATTACGCAAACATCTTAAAAAAGATTAAAATTAGACAAGATGGGAGCTCAATATTTGTAAATGTATAAATGGCTATCATTTTATGGTTCTAATTAATGGTGAAAAGGCACAATATTAAAAGAGTGTAAAATCTTCTCACTGAAAAACAATCACCTACATTGCCACAAGTCGTATTCTGAGTCGCGATGAGATCTTGTGTCTATTTGAAGCTCGCTTGATTTATATCATATTAGTAAAAGAGCGATGGAAAACCAATGGAATTTGCCATACATCAGCCCCAGAGGAAAATTTTCCATTAACAGGTAGCACAGAACTCGGACACTTGTAATCGATCTGAAGGCATATTTGCTTATAGAGAGTGGATGTTTGTCGGAAAGGACAAACATAAGTGAGTAAGCACACAGCCAGTGTTACTCAAACCACGTAGAATCCTCGACAATCAATCAGCGTATCATTAAAGGTCATCAAGCACTGTGCCGATAATAGGATATAAGGGAATTCATAGAATAAAAAAAAACAATGATAATCCATTTATTGCATTCTATGCCTTAAGCTCATCGTGATACTTCAAGTCATTTAATATGGCTAAGTGGCTAGCAAAAAGGTTACAAAAGTGTGCTATTGAAATCGATATCGATGAGTTGAAACCAGCCTACTTCTCGATGGCGAAATTGCACTAGCCTGTATGACGGCCAATGAATATTCGCGTACTTTTCTTGCACCATTTTTTATGTATCAGTCCTATACGAGCCACTCCAAGATGAGGTTGGTGGAATGTCTCCACTATAAAACGAATGCACTCACTATTTATACCGTCAGCATTCTGCACATTCATTATAAATGATGTACGCGTGTTCTTCTAACGAGCAAGGCACCATTCTAGTCCCATTTGCCGAGCAGCTCAAATGCATTTAGTACAAAATATGTAAATTTGTGACTTTACAGCCCTTGGAGAATATAATTACCATTCCATAGGGTCAATACCAAATTAAGAAGACCATTTAGTCCCCTGAGGATGAACGAGAATTATTATTCTCCCCATTTGTTGATGGCCAACACACAAACAAACTGATTACGTTGATAAAGAATAAGTAAATGCCGAGAAAAAGTCAGAACAGGATGCATTGAGTATTCTCTGAATTTATTTTCCGATCTCCACTTTCACAGCACCAGTAAAACGTCGGACGATTAAACGCGGCAAATGTATTGTGCGAACTTGTGCATAAACAACGAACCGGGAGAGCGTGTTTTGAACAATATACTATCAAGTATTGGGATGATGTAAAAATGCCTGAAAAGATCTGTTCGTACTTAGATGGCCGCCAGGCAAATTCCTAACCAGCCGATTATGCAATACTGGCAGCAGATACGCTTACGATTGTTGAACTGATATATGTATTCTCATGCTTAATGGTGCTGGTCTTAAAACATATGAACCATAGTACAGCGAACTGTATACTAAAAGATTCCAATATTCTGGTTATCATGTTAACCTCAGTGGTCTAGTTAAGCACATGTCATTCCGTGCTTGTTATGCTGTACTTGATTGGTATTGCTTGGCATATTGGACAATGTATCCATGAATGAACGATTTATGATACTTATATATAATGTTAGCCTAATGTTACCCAGAGCCTTGCGGCTAATTATTGTCGTCATCATTGCAATGAGCGTAGCTTCGTCCGGTGTAATAAAGCAGACCCTTCAAATACTGTGATGTTCCGGGATGTAAACGTAACAGTAGAAATGACTCACCAACTGTATTATTAACTTACTGGTCTGCTTATCAGATTATCAACATATATACTATTTACGGAGGAAAAAGCCACTTATCGCCACGTGTCTCATATCAATTCTTATGCACAATATTTCTATCGTCGAACATTCCCCACCACCATATCATGATTGGTCAAATCAACACTTCCTGTCAGCCTACACAATATACATACAGACATACACAATATACTTGTTACTGCTTTGTTTGTACATTTGAATGAGCAACTAATCGTTTATTGTTCGGTGCATGATTCATATGAAGATGAAATTGCCAAACTTATATTCTTCTATTTGTTATGGAAGGTTTACTCAGTGCCTTGAAATGCAAACAAAAAAGTCATGGTATGAATTGTAGCGGGTAAATTAAAGGTTGCAATCCATGGTCATCATTGTTTGATGTTATTGTCCCTACATGACTAGTTTATATGCCATAAAATCCAAACATAGATAAAGGGTATGTTTGTGAACAGCAAAAATGGATATACATCAACGAAGGCAAAATAAAGCTGCAGACAGCATAAAACGACACCAGGGTGATTATATGGTGGATTTATCTACCGTCAGAAAATAGCGTTTGGGACTTGGAATTTAACCTAACGACCCACATCATTGTTTCGGTACATAAAGCTGGGAACTTCTTTCGTAACCCGAAGTTTTAGGAGGCATTGGCACAGATCCCGAACTTGGGCTATCGTTAGATAGCTGCGACATTTCATGATGTTATGGTACCTTAAATATCAGTATTATTAGCATTTTGTGCAATTGAAATAAATAAAGGCTGCACAAATAGGCATTGCTGTGTGTGAAACCATACTACTTGTATTATAATAATAACGAATTATATATGGTAGCATTAGTACTAACTGAATCCTCGTCATCTTGGCGTGCTGTTTAGAATTGCATATCAGTGAAGAATCTTTCCCATAGTATTGGTTATCAAAACGCTGAGACAATGACACACCTAACGAGGTCCTCGTCCTCGGTGAAATGCCTCGGAATTTTCTCGTAATTAAAAATGTGTGATAGGGATTGCTCATTAATACTCACATTGAATCAACATATGTCACGTTACATGTGATACCGACACTCCTCGCCAACAAAGCAGGCACTATCTCTACCCTGGGAATTTTCCTGGTCTCATTATAAGCGCAGCAAATATTTACTTGACTGGCACTAACGCATGGTGCTACAAAATAGACAGAATGATTCGGTGGGAATTTTTTAGAGTTCCCTCCTGCACAACGAAACATGTTTAAAGTATGTTTTCATTTCTAAAATACGCAAATGCTGATGGTTATCTTATTATTGTGCATCCATGGTATATCGCGATACACTCATATGTAAATAAATTTGCAATTGAATGAAGGAAATACATTCAAAATATTGATCATACATTTGAATGGTTTGCTGTCAACAAATATCACTTCGATGACAATGACATCTTCTGATACCCCAGTGTCATCGAATTATCACCGACGACAGCCAGTTCCGATGAGTTCGCCGTTATTGCGTTTGCATCATTACAACGACAGGATTATGGTAATAAAATCATCGCACATGTTTGTATTGTACGTCTATATGTTGAAGTTTAATTTGAGGCGTCACAAGAGATGGCTAACTGTATTGTACTTTACTACGTGTAACGGTTGCTCTCTGCAATGACGCTTATTTTCTACACACTGGGATCTTAAGATGCATATATATATATATTTAATTTCTCCACCTTAACTGTTTGGAAACATTGCAGCTCAATGTATCCGGTTGAAGATTGCACATATTGACGCGGCTGCATGTTTTAGCTATTTTGTGTACCAATACAATAAGTTGCATTATTGCTTCGAGGTGTGCAAACAAGTGTCCGCCGCGACAACAGCACGTGAAGCTAGGCAGAAATGAGGCTATCAACCACTTTATAGCACGGTGGTTCAGTCGGTGTGCTGTTGTCGGTTGGTCACACTCAAGCTTTCACGAGAACATGAAAGCATGGTATCACGCCTAACCCCCATGTGCACCAACAATCACACTCACACAAAGTATGCTGAGCAAAGTTATCAAATAGAATTGTCTCTGGATCAAATGCAATGTAATAATGTAACGAACATGCTGTAGACACCCAATATTGGACATTGACTGATTCATACTTCATATTAATTGTTTAGGTGTTAGTTCTTGTTCTCGCATTCTATTTCATTTTCATAACACAGCAATAGGTTTTACTACTAACAGTCAGTTGTACTGCCAACAACGAAATACGACTGTTATGGTTGTGTAATTTTTTAGTTCTTAATTTTCAAGCAAATAATTAAAAAATAGAACGCTTTTTATTCATTTCAATTGCTGTCGCTTCCGATTGAAATTAAATGATATATGATAAAAAGTTTCAACCTGGGAAATGCGCAAAACGCACACAGTTACTTGCACCTAGAAGGTCCCGAGAAACTCTGGCGTGAAATTACAGACGATGTTGTTACAAACCGAGTAAGTGGAACATCTTGGCAAAGAAAGCCGATCGCCTCTTTGCATTAAGACATTATAACCGCCTTTTCTACGTAAATCACTGTCTTCACTACCCTTACCAGCTCCTGTGAATTGCATTTCGATGTGATAAGGTGCTCAGGATACTATTTGTCAGCTGTACCGGAATGTACTGCAAGGTCTGCAATAAAATCAGACCATAAAATGTGATAATATTGTCCATATATTGTCATTTTGTCATATTTACTTCGTAGTTAAAGACAGTAGCCAGGGTCTAACTCGCTCTTACCGAAACCAAGCTCAGCGGTAACTCAAATCCTCAGTCATCAAAGGGCGCATATTTGGGAGGATTGTACGATGCGACTTTATCCCGAAAAGTGTGTCGGTCTCTTCTTTAGACGGCGACTTTTATCAACACGGAGAGAAACTAAATACAAATCTGTGCGTGAATATTGTCCAGTCGTGATATAATATGGATCAGATTTGATACAAAATATTTGACAGTTGGATTGCTTTAAATCCCTTTATATATTCTATGCCTCTCATGCTTATGCATGGGAAACTCATATTGAGCTGACCAACTTGGTTAGGCTTCAAACTTTTAACGTCTATACAACGCAAAATGAATTTCGCTGCGAAAAACACCAAATGGATGGACAACATATAAATTGTGTGTGTTATATATATATATATATATATATATATATATATATATATATATATATATATATATATATATATATATATATATATATATATATATATATATATATATATATTTACATGTATATATATATATATGTTTATATATTAATATATATATACATATATTTATCGCATGGCACTCTACTCTCAGCCAATCAGAGCTCGAGAAAAAGCTCGGTCTTTTCCCCATATCACCTCAACGCACAGTTTGCCGTGCGATAACTGCAACCGTGTCGATATATCACCGAGAAACAACTTCACTTCACAGAGCACCGCTGCTCTAGCATGGTAACACTACGGAAGTTCTTAATATCACGCACACTTTATAAGTCTTGCAACGAAGGTTTTCTCAAGAGTCATTTACTTGCCAGCCGCTAATCTGGTTGCGTAGCGCTCATCGGGAAGTCACGGTATTATCCCATCTCCCCGGAATCATGCTGAGGCGCGCAATAGTAACACCTGGTGTCTACTGCGCTACAGTATTGTCTGATTACCGGAGTTAGGAAAAGTCTCACACTACAAATCATCGAAGCATAGGGTCGAAAAAAGATTAATCTCCGAGATCTCCTATAGTTGAAACCATCATGTCAGGCGGCTGAGGCCGAATGGGGAATTAAGGGACTACCTCTCATATTTACAGGTCTCAGGCAGATACTCTAATTATCATTATTGGGAGACAGCGTCGCGCTTGATTATCGCGTGTAGGTGCCATCGCGATAAGTATGTTATCCCATAGTCTCGCGGATGATATGGTGAAATAGACATGTCTTAGCAATTGTTGTACTGCATGTTGCTGTACTCCTCTTATGAGTAGTGAACAATTTTAATTTGCCCATTTTTATTCATGCGCTAACACACCCTCTGCGTCTGCTTCGACAGGTATTTCGTCAGTCCGCCATGTTGGTTTGAATGTATGTCAGCAATGCTGCTTTCAAAAAATCTCCACGTCGAGACGTATTGAGAAATAACTACCTTCATAACTAAGGGTCGACGTCTCAATCCATGGCAAGTTCATTAATGTCAAATCACATTTATCACCTTATAGTCATTATTTTGACGTTAATAAAAGTGGTAGTTTGTCAGCGCTGTATATGGCTATGATATCTAGCACTGCCAGTTCGTCTCCGTCGGTAAGGTCAATTAAATACGTTCCTTTTTGAACCTCTATAAAACCGGAACCGACACGAGATATTCCTTGTGATTTGACCAAATACTGTTAATAATTTAACCGGGCCATCACATTCTTTGAATGAAGTCGATGTAACCGTCAATATGATTGGTCCGTTAGCACTCAGTAACGCTCTTATAGCTGGTAAAAGTAAGGACTAATCTGGAAATAGAACCTATCTTTACTGGGATAAATGGGTGCGAGTACATTCGATTTAATCGTCTACGATGCTTCCTCGATCGACTTCATGCAGAACTTGATGAAATATTAGCCAAAACATCTATGTCCACATACCACGGGCATTTTACCCTATGGATCTATTTGATAGTTACTGGCTGATACATCACCATTTATCTGACAGGCTGACTCGTGATAGAAACACATAACCCACGCAAGAGATCTTAGCAATACACGGATTCAGTCGCTAGACGCTCACTTGATGGAACTTGTAACGGAAATAACGAATCACCATCGCTAGATAAGACCGAGATAAGTTATTGCAAGTGCCAAACGATGCTAAATACTTCTGCAAAGCCGTCGAGATAAGAGCATTGAGGTATATGATTGTTTGTCAATGCTTGTAATGGTATTGGCTAGGTTCAGCTCAATGTATCATATGGATAATGTCAAGATCAGCGCCTGGTTAAATAAAACAACATATTCTGACATGACCACAACAGCAGTTGGAGGAGGGAAAGAGGGAGAGGCAAAGAGAGAGTGAGAGAGGAAGAGAGAGTGAGAGAGATAGTGTGTCGGAGGGAGAAAATAGAATGAGGTAGAGACTGAGAAACCAAGAGTGTTGTATACGCATTTATTGAACGCTGGGCAGCACACACACACACACACACACACACACAGACACACAGACACACAGACACACACACACACACACACACACACACACACACACACACACACACACACACACACACACACACACACACACACACACACACACACACACACACACACACACATATATATATATATATATATATATATAGTTATATATATATGTATACATATATATATAATAGATAGATATATATATACATATATATATATATACAGATATATATGTATATATATATATATATATATATATATATATATATATATATGTATATCCCTATATATATATATATATATATATATATATCCTATATATATCTATATATATATATATATATATATGTATATATATATATATATAAATCTTCTCCCTATGTCCTGAACAAGCTTTTTGTTCATTGCCCCGAAACGGATAACATGCTGCCTAGATCAATCTATTGAGAAAAAAAAATCGATTGGGAGGGAGGCTGGTAAACTATTATTAGGATGGCAATATTTATAGTTTTGTGCAAAGCTAAGACGGCCCTACGGGAAGTTTGTTCTCTGTAGCTTTATCCATAACAAGTTCAAATAGATGTAACTATCCAAGTTTCAATCCAGTTACTTTTATTCTATTGCTCGCGATATTTCGTTTGAATTTAACAAAGAGACGAACATTAAATATGTGATCAAATATCAAATTCAAGTTTAATTTGCTTTATTGTCTATTGCAATATATATATTAAACACAATATATATCATTCTGGCTATGCGTTGCTGTTTATCAGTGTAATTCATAACGCAACTGGTCCATACGCTCTGCTTGCAAAAAATTACATTCTTTGCTGGAACGCTACGATACGCTAGCCATTCAGTATTTCATACTTTATGGCCTGCCTTACCTTGTCCTTACACGATGCAATGAACACTCAAGGCTGTCTTACAGAATGAGACCACATGCTTTATGACGCGCATCAGCGATATACGTGATTTAAGCCATAATAATCACAATAGTATGTGCTTTCATGCAGCATTAAGCTGGAAGCACATACAATAGCTGACCGTCGGTAATCAGCAATGTTATTTATACCAAAACCTAACTCACGAAGCATAGCGTACTCTGCATATGTTAATTCATTTTAAGCTTATGAATATTCATATGTTGATTAACAGTGGTTCTATTCGGTATTGTAACCTATCATGGCATGCTGGGCCGAGGAGTGATCACGCTAAACCATTTACACTTGATGGTAAGACAAACACCTCGCATACAGATTTCCGGCGAGCATGTTAATTACACTCCCGCATTCCGTGCATCTGGGGAAATATTAATCTATAAATTGTAATGGCATCATTCCAATATTGTTCATTGCCAACAAATACCCTCCAGTAACACTAATCATTGCACCGCGCTCAGATTGCCATATTTGCACGATTAGCACTGCCACGCCACATTGCCTGCTTACATACTCACTAAGCGATTGCACAAGCACAAGCAAAGCTCATCAGCCGGAAGAACGCGTCCCTAGCCCCAAAGTGCTGACGCCTTTCAGCGCCAATACAGAAGGACAATCATCTGCACCTGTAGTCGACTACTCACAGGTGAACTCGAATGGGGATATGTGTCTAATCATAATGCACAAACAAGCACATGAATTTGTAGCTCACATGTTACTGGAAATCAAACTATCTGTTATTGAGAAGATTCCACAATGGTACAGTATCTGTTCGGTTTGCAGAAGGTAGTTTGCATTAAAAGCGATGTCAGTGGCTATATGGTTTAGATACAAATGTTCCTCGCAAATCATTTAGTATTTCAAAGACCATGACGAAAATCTCTTTGTCCCTCCCTCCCTCCCTCCCTCCCCCTCCCTCCCTCCCTCCCTCCCTCCCTCCCTCCCTCCCTCCCTCCCTCCCTCCCTCCCTCCCTCCCTCCCTCCCTCCCTCTCCCCTCCCCATCCCTCCCCTCCCTCCCTCCCTCCCTCCCCGCCCTCCCTCCCTCCCTCCCTCCATCCCTACCTCCATCCCAAACCCTCCATCTCTCCATCCCTCCATCCCTCCCTCACTCACTCCCCAGATCCCTCCCTCCTCCTCCTCCTTCCCTTCTCTCCCTCCCTCCCCTCCCTCCTTCCCTCGCTCTCCCTCCCTCCCTCCCTCTCTCTCTCCCTTCCTCTCTCTCTCTCTCTTTCTCCCTCTCACTCGCTCTCTCTCTCTCTCTCTCTATCTATCTATCTCTCTCTCTCGCTCTTTCTCTCTCGACTTCTCACACTCTCTCCCTCTCTCTCGGCCAATTATTTTCCTTGTTAGTTCCTCGGAGTGATGTTATTATGAACTGCACTTTTGATAACTTCTCATTAGTGAACCGTCGGTGCGGTAGCATTGTGTGCGTGATTCCGCCTGACCTGCTTCTTCAGATTGGAACACGCTACCACCAATAGAATGATAATTAATGTGCATGCTAATAGTTACTTACGCAAATGCTAAACTGCATCGACATTCATTGAATGGTTCCGTCAGTGTCAATGATGGTTAATTTGCGCTGCCAGCTGCTTGTTAACCTCCCACTAGTGAGCTAACTCACCCACTATACGTCTACATAGTACGTAATTGCTGCGGCGAGAGGGATTCAATAATCCCCGTTCGATAATTTGCTCCTTTCAATGAGTTGGACTCATATATGATCGTTATGTCGATACGTACCCATTGGCATGTTATTGATCACATAACTAGTGGTTGCTAAATGAGTCTGACATAGGCACAACAGGCGCCTTGAAGCAAATATTCATTTCTATATATCCCTGACATAACAACCAGTAAGCAGTTATAAACCGTATAATGTCATAAAGTCAATACACTGACTGCAATAGCATAGATCTATACAAGAAGAATTCATTTGAGTAAAAGTTAATGTTTATGTGCGTCTTCTATTATGTGTATAAAGCCACAGGCTTAAACAACTATAGCGTGTGCGCCACAGACGTTATTGGTGAAGAGGCTATATGGATACTCGAACATTTGTGATATGCATCATATCACTGCAATACTTGCAACCGCATAACTTGGCGAAGCTCCCGGACCTCTGTCAACATATTCCTAACATATTAGTTACATTAGGTGGAGAACCGCTGACTGTGAAAAAACGTCAAGCCGCATAAGATCGATTACATAAGTGCCTTAAAAGGGAAGTCGCTAGCTCCGCCCTGCCATTTACTACCCTTTCAACGTAAAGTGGCTGCATGCAGCTCCAGAAATAATTAGTTACAAGTGGGAATTGCATTTCGCTAGCTTATTGACACACTTACCTGATGAGTTGATTCAAGGTGGCCTGGCACAGATCAACTATAACAACTGATCCAAGTCAATATCATAATGGTTAAATACCTTACGAAAGTTAGAGACATAATGCCTTCTGTGTGCAGCAAACAATATTGTATTCTGGATGAGAACCATGCCGCGTCTTTCACTCTACGACACTGTTTGGATGATTATGCTTGAACCCAACTGATGCACCAAGAGAACACAAATAGATTAGGATGATCACCGCGCTCAAGCTTCTGCAATAACACGTCTATTGCACATATCAGCCATGAATATTTTGTGCACTTGGGTGTCAGCATCTAATACACTCCCGTCACTCTCACAGATTTCCGTGAGCCGAGGTACTGAATATGTTATGAGATTAATTTACTTCCTGTTCATGGCGGTTATTAGATAACGGCGATGTCTATTGATTATTGTTATGCAATGGAATTACCTTATTGACTGTATTTACGACAATGACCCTTAAATAGTTTGCAGTGCGTACGAACGCTTTAGTGAATAGATACAGCCAATAGTTGGCCTCATTCAAATTTATTGACGTATGCAATAAACACAGATGTTACTGATAGCATCCAACAATACGACTTGGTATTTGACCATTATAATATTTTAAAATCTAAATTGACACTAGAGTAGGTGAGCGAGCAAAAGGATCCCGGCATGCTGTAGACATCCAATTATGGACATTGACTGCACCATAGGTTATCTTAATTGTTTAGGTGTTAGTTCTTGTTCTTGCATTCTATTTCATTTTCACGACACAGCAATAGATTTTACTACTAACAGTCAGTTGTACTGTCAAAAATGAACTACGGCTGAATGAAGACAATTATTTTATGGGTGTGTAATTCTTTTGTTCTTAATTTTTAAGCAAATAATTCAAAAATAGAACGCTTTTTATTCATTTCAATTGCTGTCGCCTCAGATTGAAATTCAACGATAAATGATTAAAGTTTCAACCTGGGAAATGCACAAAACGCACTTAGTTACATCAGCAGAGAAGGTCCCGAGATAACTCTGGCGAGAAATTATAGACGATGTTGTTACATACAGAGTATGTGGCACGTCTTGGCAAAGAGAGCCGATCGCCTCTTTGCATTAAGACATTATAACCGCCTTATCTACGTAAATCACTGTCTTCACTACCTTTACCAGCTCCTGTGAATTGCATTTCGACGTGATAAGGTGCTCAGGATACTATTTGTCAGCTGTACCGGAATGTACTGCAAGGTCTGCAATAAAATCAGACCATAACATGTGATAATATTGTCCATATATTTTCATTTTGTTGTATTTACTTAGCAGTTTATGGCAGTAGCCAGGGTCTAACTCACTCTTACCGAAACCAAGCTCAGCGGTAACTCAAATCCTCGGTCATCAAATGGCGAATATTTGGGAGGATTGTACGATGCGACTTTATCCCGAAAAGTGTGTCGGTCACTTCTTTTGACGGCGACTATAATCTATACAGAGAGAAACTAAATACAAATCCATTCGTGAATATTGTCCAGGCGTGATATAATATGGATCAGATTTGATATAGAATATTTGACAGTTGGATTGCTTTAAATCCCTTTATATATTCTATGCCTCTCATCCTTATGCATGGGAAACTCACATTGAGCTGGTCAATTTGGTTGAGCTCAAAACTTTTAACGTGCATAAAACGCTACGTGACTTTCGCTGCGAAACACCAAATGGATGTACAACGTATAAATGTATATATACATATATATATAAATATATATATATATATATATATATATATATATATATATATATAGATATATATATATATGATGTATATATATATATATATATATATATATATATATATATATATATGTGTATATAAATACAGATATATATATATATATACAAATATATATATAGTATATCTATATATCTATAGATATATATAAAGAGATATATATACAGATATATATATATACATAAATCTAAATATCTCTTATCTATATTTTTAGACAAACAGATATATATAGATAGATATATATATATAGAGATGATATTATATATATATATATATATATATATATATATATGTATATATATCTATATATCTATCTATATATATATATATATATATATATATGTGTGTGTGTGTGTGTGTTTGTGTGTGTGCGTGTGTGTATGTGCGTGTGTGTATGTATGTATACAGATATTACTCGTTTAAATAGACATGCGTCATTGTTATTTGCCGTACCTGTCATAGAGAGCGCGAGCAAACGACTGGCAGGCTCCACGGCAATGATATCCGACCCCGTACCGACTGTATCCTGAATACATATGAAGTTAAGAATTTCGTTTGGAATAAGTTTGGAGTATTGTCTTTTACAAATAATATCTTCTGATCGGTTAGAGGGCTTTAAAGGGACGACAAAACTTATTTCTTAGCAATTGTTGTACTGCATGTTGCTGTACTCCTCTTATGAGTTGTGAACTATTTTAATTTGCCCATTTTTATTGATACATTAACACACCCTCTGCGTCTGCTTCGACAAGTATTTCGTCAGTACGCCAGGTTGGTTTGAATGTATGTCAGCATTGCTGCTTGAAAAAAGTATCCACGTCAAGACGTATTGAGAAATAATCACGTTCAAAAATAATTGTCGATGTTTCAATCCATGGCAAGTTCATTAATGTCAAATCAAATGTATCATCTTTATGGTCATCATTGATCAGTCGCTTGATCATATTTTGATAATTTTGGCTAGTGGTATCGTTGACTTCTTATACATTATTTTGCTTGCAAATAAATACATTCTTTGCTGAAACGCTACGATACGCTAGCCATTCAGTATTTCATACTTTATGTTAACGATAGCAGCCTGCCTTACCTGGTCCTTACACGATGCAATGAACACTCAAAGAATTAGACCACATGCTTTATGATGCCCATTAGAGATATACGTGATTTAAGCCATAATAATTACAATATTATGTGCTTTTATGCAGCATTAGGCTGGAAGCACATACGACAGCTGACCGTCGGTAATCAGCAATGTTATTCATACCAAAAACTAACTCATGGTATAACGTACTCTTCATATGTAAATTCATTTTAAGCTTATGAGTACTTATATATTTATTATCAACAGTGGTTCTATTCGGTATTGTAACCTGTCAGTTATGTTAAATGGCATGCTGGGCCGAGGAGTGATCACGCTAAAGCATTTACACTGGGTGGTAAGACAAACACCTCGCATACTGATTTCCGGCGAGGATGTTAATTACACTCCCGCATTCAATGCATCTGGGGAAATATTAATCTATAAATTGTAATGGCATCATTCCAATATTGTTCATTGCCAACAAATACCCTCACGTAACACTAATCATTGCACCGAGCTCAGATTGCCATATTTGCACGATTAGCACTGCCACGCCACATTGCCTGCTTACATACTCACTAAGCGATTGCAAATGCACAAGCAAAGCTCATCAGCAGGAAGAACGCGTCTCTAGCCACACAGTGCAATCATCTACACCTGTAGTAGACGACTCACGGGTGAACTCGAATGGGGATATGTGTCTAATCATAATGCACAAATAAGCACATGAATTTGTAGCTGACATGTCACTGGAAATCAAACCATCCCTTATTGAGAAGATTCCACAATGGTACAGTGGCTGTTCGGTTTGCAGAAGGTAGTTTGCATTGAAAGCGATGTCAGTGGCTATATGGTTTAGAGGTTTAGAAACAATTGTTCCTCGCAAATTATTTCATATTTCAAAGTCGAAAATCTTTTTTTCTCACCCCGTCCTCCTCCCTCCCTCTCCCTCTCCCTCTTTCTCTCTCTCTCTAACTACCTCTCTCTCTACCTCTCTGTCTACCTCTCTCTCGGCCAATTATTTTCCTTGTTAGTTCCTCGGAGTTATGTTATTATGAACTGCACTTTTGATAACTTCTCATTAGTGAACCCTCACTGCGGTAGCATAGTGTGCATGATTCCGCCTGACCTGCTTCTTCAGATTGGAACACGCTACCACCAATAGAATGATAATTAATGTGCATGCTAATAGTTACTTACGCAAATGCTAAACTGTATCGACATTCATTGAATGGTTCCGTCAGTGTCAATGATGGTTAATTGGCGCTGCCAGCTGCTTGTTAACCTCCCACTAGTGAGCTAACTCACCCACTATACGTCTACATAGTACGTAATTGCTGCGGCGAGAGGGATTCAATAATCCCCGTTCGATAATTTGCTCCTTTCAATGAGTTGGACTCATATATGATCGTAATGTCGATACGTACCCATTGGCATGTTATTGATCACATAACTAGTGGTTGCTAAATGAGTCTGACATAGGCACAACAGGCGCCTTGAAGCAAATATTCATTTCTATATATCCCTGACATAACAACCAGTAAGCAGTACCTGTTATAAACCGTATAATGTCATAAAGTCAATACACTGAATGCAAAAGCATAGATCTAGACAAGAAGAATTCATTTGAGTAAAAGTTAATGTTTATGTGCGTCTTATATTATGTGTATAAAGCCACAGGCTTAAACAACTATAGCGTGTGCGCCACAGACGTTATTGGTGAAGAGGCTATATGGATACTCGAACATTTGTGATATGCATCATATCACTGCAATACTTGCAACCTGCATAACTTGGCGAAGCTCCCGGACCCCTGTCAACATATTCCTAACATATTAGTTACATTAGGTGGAGAACCGCTGACTGTGAAAAAACGTCAAGCCGCATAAGATCGATTACATAAGTGCCTTAAAAGGGAAGTCGCTAGCTCCGCCCTGCCATTTACTACCCTTTCAACGTAAAGTGGCTGCATGCAGCTCCAGAAATAATTAGTTACAAGAGGGAATTGCATTTCGCTAGCTTATTGACACACTTACCTGATGAGTTGATTCAAGGTGGCCTGGCACAGATCAACTATAACAACTGATCCAAGTCAATATCATAATGGTTAAATACCTTACGAAAGTTAGAGACATAATGCCTTCTGTGTGCAGCAAACAATATTGTATTCTGGATGAGAACCATGCCGCGTCTTTCACTCTACGACACTGTTTGGATGATTATGCTTGAACCCAACTGATGCACCAAGAGAACACAAATAGATTAGGATGATCACTGCGCTCAAGCTTCTGCAATAACACGTCTATTGCACATATAAGACATGAATATTTTGTGCCCTGGGGTGTCAGCATCTAATACCCTCCCGTCACTCTCACAGATTTCCGTGAGCCGAGGTACTAAATATGTTATGAGATTAATTCACTTCCTGTTCATGGCGGTAATCAGATAACGGCGATGTCTATTGATTATTGTTTCGCAATGGAATTACCTTATTGACTGTATTTACGGCAATGACCCTTAAATAGTTTGGAGTGCGTATGAACCCTTTAGTGAATAGATACAGCCAATAGTTGGCCTCTCATTCAAATTTATTGACGTTTTCAATAAACACAGATGTTACCAATAGCAACCATTATCGACAATACGACTTGGTATTTGACCATTAAAATATTTTAAAATCCATATTTATAGTCAACCTATCTTGAACAAAAGAACCGTATAACGTAATTTATTGCCACATCATCATAGACTTTCACAGGTCCTTGGGCACCATCCCATGATTGTTAATTGCTATTGTATCTACTAAGTTGTTTAAATTCACACGTCACATTGAACGGAAAACAACAATTATCTAAATTCATGTATAAAGCGATATGTTCCAATGTAGTGACGAATATTGCTCAACAAAGAATAAAGTACAGCAGAAAGGAACCATGTTACTTCTTTCCTTGTCTTTTCTTAAAGGCCATCTGTATTTTTCTAGTGGCATCCTGCACCTCGGGATCCTTGAGATCGATATCGACCTCCTCTTCTTGCGATTGACCCTTCGACTGAGGCTGCTTTGCGTCTGCTAAAACATGAACATGCCAACCGTGTGTTATGTCTATATAGCTGGTCAATCGGAGATGTAAGATATCACAACAGGATTACAATTTATTTATCTCCGGATAACATGGCTGCACGGTCATTAACATTGTTGCGTGGTAGTCGGTAATAGACTGTACATGTAAGGGTCTGGAGGCAAGTAAGTAAAGAGGGAGTAGGTGTCCTTGAATGTCCATGGCATTGCTTGCTATTCGCCGGCCAGCTTGTCGATACATGTAATAGTATTGCTCCCGACTGCGTAACTAGCTGTTTCGTCATCCGCTCGGAAATGATCTTATTTTATAAAGCATATGCGTCTTGATTTCAAACACCAGCAGTGTATAGGTAAGCAATACGATGTCCGAATACGATGTAAACTACATGTCTTGAAGACAATGCTACAAAGCGATTGGTCGTTAGGAACGCTCGGTGATCGCTTATAAATTGTATAAAGAATTCACGATAAGACACTCAAATTGGTGTCCCGGTCACAGCAACTTGTCTCAGCTGTGTGGGTAAATGTATTGTGTTATATTTTTTCACAACACTAACGAAATTTCAGCTTGCCAGATTAGTCGATACAAAATGGATCTTGTACTGAAGCATCAACACATATAAGTTTTTAAACATTATACTTTTCTTCTGCCGAGGAGATAATAGCTTGAACTTTGTAAGGAGCCCAAAAACTCTCAAGTCCAACAATTAAAAAGAAAGCTATTAGCTATTGCCTTTACATTGATCCTGATGGCAGAGTAATCATTGAGAGTCGACGTCGACCTTATGTCATGAATAATGGCATACCTGTCAGGACAGTGTAATCTCCGTCGGAAAAAAAATGCAACATGACCATCAATCTAAACAGCATTAGCATCCCAAATGTTTTGGCAAGTATGATGCTGGGCATTGTGCTACTAAGACGTAGCTGGCCATCTCGGACGTGAAGTTTCCTATATAAAAAATTAAACTAGCAGCATATAATAACCTTGTGAATCCTATCGGGGCCGAATGATAGCCTTGGGGTTACAGAGTGGTAAATTAAGAAACCTTTCGTCGCTACGAATTTTGTTATCGAACGAATGATTTTAGAGCAATGTACGAATTTATTCAAACCCAACAGGGTAAATATTGATCTCCACCTGAAAGCCATCTTCACCATTCTCGAGCGATAGCATCATAATCTGGAAATATAATGACGCCAGTTTAGGTTAGCAATTAGGACCGGTATTGTGATTGGCATTGTGATTGGCATAATGATAGTCTTCAAACGTTACGTGACTGTGAGACACGGTTGTGAATGAAGTGAACATTCACATCAGGTAGATGCTTGTTTCATGCTAACTTATCAAATATGAGAACCACTAATCCGTTGAAAAATGGGTGATAAAGAGATGCAGAATAGCTATATAGCTGTCAGGTTACTTTTTCCAGCCAACATGCTAGCTACCCATAACTTGCCCATGAATATGCCTTGTTAGCTGGCACTTTTTACGCCATACGTTATAATCTATAATACATGGCAACGTACATTTGGACTTATTATTCGGATGATTGCATGGAGTTTGGTAGTTTGCCTGACTAATGAACTATTCTAGAACTCATCCGGCCATTAGGACGATCACAGAGGCTGCTGTCAATCTTGTTATCAGGCAGAGCGAGGCCCTCTAATTGACAATCCGTTACGAAGCCTACATAATCTATGTGCGCAATTCCAAAACTATTGGCGTCTTAATTCGTGAAATAATAATGGCAGTGGCGACTTTATAGCCACCGTGAATAACTGTTTTGCTGCAGCCACTGTAATACCACTTTCTGTTGATTATCATTAGATTTTATAACAACTTAAGAAAGTGATATAATTTGCATGTAAGCTAATCACATGACATTTATCGGTTGTACCATTGGTAGTTGTATAAGCTAACGTGTAAGCGGCACTTGGTCCCATGATGTTGTACTCCAGTAACCATGGATGCGTTGTTATGCGTGGCAGCAGGAATTTGCTTCGCCTCTCCGCCGTGTATCGCTATAATTTTCAGACCAGCTAAGCCTAATCATTACATTAATGAAAAACGTCGTACATGCATAGTTCACTCAGTTTGAAAGCTCACCTGAGGCGTCCTTCCCCGTTGTGGCATCGGATCCAGCGTCCATGATTACCAATCCTACCGCAAATCTGCAAAGTTCACTGGCACAATATCCCGCGGCCTATGTATCTAGCTCGGGCGATGATTGCTCCGTCGACTGCGCGCTGTTGCTGTTCGGGGCCGTCTGGTTGCAGATGCGTCGCCTGTGGAGTGTATTGATCACAGAAGAGGTGAGACGATGCAGCGGACACCTGGCGGTAGAACAAGGAATTGCGTGGCCGGCCCGGGACGACTGAGAGGCACACTGGGTAACGATTGGTAGAAAGAGGGGGCCTGCTGTACTGTGGAATACACTAAGGTCACCAAGGAGCTAAAGCGCCATTGTATTATGTTACTTTGCTTCCTGAGACCCATATCATTCCGTTAAAAGGGTCAAGGACTTATCTGCGTAACAAACGAACTAGGCTGATAAAATAGAATTTGCGTTCGCGTGACTGTCATCATGCCTCTTCACCAATGGTGATTGCGTGGCTAGCTGAATGAACTTTGGTCAGCGGTTCCCATTAATACGATGCGGATTGGCGGGCACTATGTAGAAGGAATGAACTGATGTCATACAAAAGTCTTTGACCCCGCAAAACCATTTAAAAACTTACAATTAATATTTGATTTCTAAACACTCCCACACAAAACGCTTGATAAACGTTGGATGAACCCATCTCAAGCAAACTAGTTACTGCAGAATAACCCTCGGCTTACTCCACCCAGATATTCAGAGAACCTGTAGTATTGCAGCATCTGCGATTCATCTTAATATTGCCCGAGACCTATAGCAGTGTGGCCTCCAATAAACTTCTTTGTCTGCTAATAAGTTCAGATTGACGGCGTACAGACGATACTTAATAAGAAGCTAGCCTCGATGGAAGTTAGCGCAGCCATTTCTGTCAAATGCTAATAAAGGTAAGAAAGCTAGGGGAGTAATGTCTTGTGTGTGTGATGAACGGTATTATATCATGGAAAATTGCTATCTAGCCCATGTTGAAAGAGAACGCTTTTTCACATATAACCGAGTCCATCTAGTGACTTTGCCATGGGAATGCAGGCTACATTGGCAATTATGCCCCATTATTTGACATGCACCACAGAAACGCGATGAGCTCGCCTGTTATATGGATGCCGCATATATAATATACTTCCTGGCTGTCTGGCGTTTCCGATGCTGAAAAGTGCTTATTAATGACGGGGAACCGTTGTTAATGAAGGCATAGTTGGCATGGTAGCACATGGATCCCCCACTCCCACTGTAACCCGTCCCCCCTCTCTAATCCAGACCGTGACACCACACATATCATTGCAAAGACCATGTCATAATCCCCGCCACAATCCCACTCTAGTTCACGCTGGGACCCCACCATAATTCCCGTCGTGACGCTATCCAAATATCATCCAAAACCGAAATGTAATGGTGTTATATTATGTTCATAGCTGTCCTGTGTCGCATGCAGGGCATAGACTCATACGCGAATGGTATGCGGCGGCATTGTTCTCTAAGCTAGCGCTATCAATCGATTGGGGCATCAATCAACGCTTCGCAGATGGTAATTGCTTGTTATCTCACATCTTTTGCCATGACAATCATAGATATGCAAATTGTATGATACAGCGCCAAGAACTGTCCCCGTGGACTGGCAAGTGCTATCCATGAATCATGCAATGATTATCGACATGCAGATGGCAATTATTGGTTAAAGTTGATATTCATTGATTATTCCTTTGAGATAAAATGCAGGTACAATACCCATTTCAGTATATGTCAGGCTGTATAACGTCATGGCAGTTGCGGAGACAATCCAATCTTGAATCGAACAGCCTACCTTGCGTGTATTCCCTGATGTGGATTGCTTGACCTCTCTCTGAGCCTAAAGCAACTTCACTTACACCGGTGGCATTGCTTGAATGCACGAACGCCTATTCGCAATCCGTCTCATGGCCTAGTTAAGACTGGACCAACAGCACGGGAATAGGTAATGAATATTTTTAGAGCGCGTCCCGCGTCATTGAACATTCCCTATGAGCACTTTACTTGAACCGAATTAAGCCAAGCACTAGACAGCCTGGCTGGGGTATTTCGTTACCTGATTTGCAAGGGCCTCACATTGGCAATCGATCGGAAGGTGTGACGCAACTTACATCTATCAATCCTTCTAGATTAAAAAACAATGCAAGAGCCACAAATATATGCTCACTCTATTAACACATGCGGTACTGTCTGAGAGTCCCGTGTTCAATTCTTCGCAAATAGAATAGTAAACACTTAACGAATTGTGCAGGCAGATGAGGCATCAGGGTTTCCGATACGCATTTACTAAGATGATTTCACATAGCAGATATGTTGTTCCAAGCTACGCATTGAGCGGAGCATGGCTATTACCAGTAGACCGACTCCAAGCTGCCCAGCGATAATGACAACATTCCAATCAATGATCGCCCGATTAACAGTCATCCATCAATCATTTCTGCGATGGAACCATCTTAGCAACAACTGGCATTGACGACCCATCCGTCATTCTAATATGACTCTGCGCCAATACACAAGCAGCATCACTGGCTATATTTACGACTATTTTTTTTATAAAGCTTCAGATATGAGCCAACATGTGCAACCTTGGAGGCCGATGGAGATTAGGTGGCACTGATACAAGTACCTTGTCAACCCGGCGTATAGTACTGTACCAAATCCGTAGCAGATTGATTTGTATGAGGAGTGCTTGTTTGATTACGTGGATAATGCCTCTAAATTAACGAAACTCAATCAATGAACGACAGCTTTATCATCTGTATCGTTGTTAACTGTATAGACATCCCGCTTGTATGATTATCCCCAATTGCTATCAAATTGTTGGTTTCAACGAAATACAAAGTGCAATGCATATTCTATAACTCTGCGTTTTTCAGCACCGCCAACATGGCTTGTCCTGATCTGCTCATACTTGTTTGTAAGCGTTAACTGTACCATTTCTGGCAAAGTCACGAAGAGACACCTGTATGCCTTGCGTTGCAACAATATCAAATCGTCAACGTGGTTACGATTGAACTCCTGCATTTGAATAATTCAAGGAATAAACAGTCATACAGCTATAACTGGACGTATTGTGTATCATTTTGTGATACAGAGACCTACACAGCTAGGTGTACTATTAACTTCCCTAACATAGAGCAATCTTGTCAAAGACTCACATGAAAATAAACCGATAAAGATATATTGCTAATGAAGGCACAATTGGGATCGTTGCACAGGGATTCTCAGATCCCCGCTGTCACTCCCCCCCCATCTCCCATAATCCAAACCGTGACACCACCCTTGTCCTCATACTGACCTTGCCACATCCCCCGCCGTAATCTCATCCTAATTGACTCCGTGACCCCACTTTAATTTACGCCGAATACGTCGTCCAAATACCCGCCGAAACCGACATGGGATGGTTTTCTATCATGTTTAATGCTGTTCTGTGTCGTATGCAGGGCATTAGATGCATACGCGAATGTTTCGGGCGGCCTTGTTGTCTGAGCCAGCGCTATCAATTTATTAGGCCTACTATCAACGCTGCGGAGATGGTAATGAATGGTTATAGAAAATCGTTTGTCCCGACAACCAAAGATATGGGAATTGAATAATGCAGCGCAGCATACAAGCCCCGTGCACTTAGCAAAAGCTATCCATAAATCATGCATTAATTATCGACATGCAGATGGCCATTATTGGATAATGTTGATATTCTTTGATCTTTGCCTTGCGATGATATACAGTTATACTTATCCATTTCAGTGCGCGTGAGGAAGTATCACATCCTGACATATCAGAGACGACATTCAATTCTTGAACCGAGCAATCTACTTTGCGTCTATTCCCTGAAGTGGATTGCTGGACCTTTGTGTATGTCTCGAGCAATTCCACTTACAACGGTGGGATTACTTGAATCTACTGCAAGCTTATTCGTAATCCGTCTCATGGCTCAGTTAAAACTGGACTAACAGCACATAACTCTATAACGTACCTTGCCAGAGAGAGTCAATCGCTATTTAACATTCCCAATGTGCACACTACTTGGATCAAACTAGGCCGGATGACATCCGAAGGATTGGGGTATTTCATTAATTATTTTGTAAGGCCCTCACATTGCCAATAGATGCGTGATGGTATTGTTGATATTGAAGTTTATTGTCACTTTCAACAACGAGGTGACATCGCGACGGTGATGCATGAGGATGATGCTTGGACAACTCCACTTAAGTGCCAGCGCCCACTTGGCCCAAACCCGTTGCCCAGACCGGGCTGCTAAACCCTCTCCATTGGCACGGTACTATAGAACTAACAAGTCGGATTCATCCCCATTCAGATATGTTACCCCAGTTTAACGTGATCATCTGAGTCGCGGTGAACCGGTCAAGTTTTCACACATTGGTAACAAACACACCTGTGGGTCGAAAGGCGACGTAGTTTACCACTATGCCCAGTGAATCGGCTTCAAAGGATACGCAAGTCGTGGTGCAACTTACCTGTATCAATTCTTCTATATTAAAGCAATCCAGCATACGATACAGTTCCGGGGTCATGACTAATATGAATGAAGACTGTGGAAATCCGAGCTATCCAGCGATAATTACAATATTCCAGACCATTATCGCCCGGTTAACAGACCATCCTGCATTGCTGCAATAGAACCACCTAAGCAACAACTGGTGGCGATGACCATTCAACTGCGAATAGGCGCCATCACGCAAGCAGCGTCACTTGTTACATCTAAAGTCTATTTTTTGATAAAGCTTCAGAACTTAGACTGACAACAAGGATCACCGATGGGGGCCGATGGGGATAAGTCGGCATTAATCCAAGTACCAACTTAACCCGGCCTATAGGCAAAGAAGATTTCTAATATGTGTTTGATAAGATGATTTCACATTGGAAGATGTGTTGTTTCAAGCAAAACATTGAACGGGGCTTGAATAATGTCAGAATCTAAGCTACCCCACGATAATAACCATATTCCACACAATTATCGCCCAGTTAACAGGCCATACATCGAGCATTTTTGCAATAGATTGATCTTAGCAACAACTGGCGTTGACGACCTATCCACCATACTACTAAGACAATGCACCAATACACAAGCAGCATAAAATTCAAAAGGTATTTTGTATGAAGCTTCATATATGGACCTATTGTTGTATCCTTTTGTGAGAGCAGAGACAGATACAACTAGATATACTAATAACATACTTACATTAGTGTTCTAGCCAACTAGTCGCATGAAAAATGTTGCTTATATTGTTTATTAAAAAGTAACAGCGTGTAAATAATACAGTCGCACACATAATAGTTGGAAGCAGAATAAGAATTGAATGACGACAATTTCAATAATGCAGTAAGGGTTTATAATATTATTTGTCAACTATTGAACCAAATATCTTACAGACGACCATCGCGTTGTTTGATGAACATATTGTTTGCTATCATCGCATTCTGAAAACGAATTGGTTGACAACATCTTCGTGGCGTATACTTTGCTCTTTTCACACTCAAATCGGGGTGGCTTTTAACATTGTCAATTGCGCCATCACGGTTTGCATTGAATTGGAACTTTATCGTGTGACTCTTCTTTACATCACATAGCAACGCGTTGAATAGGGTGCACCTGATTCGACCACGCCCAGACAAGCTCAGAGATGAGCTGATAGAAAGCAGTAACCCTTTGAACGATCCTCAATTGATCTTGATTCTTGGAAAGCGCGTATATGTTAGGTTTATTGAAAGAACGAAACAGATGGCTCGTGATATGGTTGACAAAGACCACAGGCACCAGCGGACGCTTTTAGATTAAATCACCCTAAGACATTAAAGAAACGCACTTTATTATCAGGTAAACATTCCGCCATCTGCTGTATATCTGTGGATGGCTAGGACTAGCTTGACCATGATGTATACCTTTTCATCTAGACTGAATGGTGCAGTATTCTCGCACACGCGCCAAAGATCTTACTTAGGATAATGTGAGAAACAGCATATAAGGAACCCTAATAAATACGGACATCACCTTGCTGGTTAAGGATTGAGTCCTAAATTATAATAAGCAGATAATGCAGTTAAAGATAGTGCAGTTAAACATATATTTCAGTAGAAAACCAACATCTGGGTAACGATAGCACAGCCAAGAAGAAATTATGCGACCCTGTTTACAGACGTAGACACCACAAGCTAGTTAAGGAATTAACTCCTAAATTATAATAAGTAGATGATGCCCGGTGAAGTTAAACATATGAGAGAGATTTGATATATTGCAGTAGAAAACCAGCATCTGGGTAACGATATACCAGCCAAGTAGAGATTGTGCGACCCTGTTTACAGACGTAGACACCACAAGCTAGTGAAAAAGCCGTTCTGAGCACTGACCTACTGACCGCCATCAGTCTCTTTATATTTGGTATCACTGACGTCGCCGACGCGTATAGAGCTAGAATTGCGCTATAGTTATACACAATAGCAGCACAATATGCAAGTTCTACCAGAGCATAGTGAAATATCGATTGTTCTGTTGGATTGGTCATAGCCCCAAAGATAACAATGAATCAATTGTATATCCTGACATTGATCTCTTAAAAATTTAAAAACCAACGGAATCAGTGAAGGTTAACGAGCTCAGCGATGCAATGATCACGTGTCACGTTGCTCGAATGGGGACTATTCTTCGGACGCTTATATGACAACAATGATTTATTTGATGAGCTGAGTGACCGTTCCATAGAGATTGATGTTGTCAACACACACAAGTAAGGCTTGTACATTTTTAATTGTTCACAATGAGTGAAATACTGTATTGTATGTATCATCTCTGGCGCTGTTAAGACCACCAGCATCAACCCCATGTGTAGTGTTAGGAATACATTGAAGTTTCTTGCCTTGATATATTCATATAGACATTGTCATGATTACTTTGATCAAATTGCTCTGAGGACAGCGCTACTTGATCTGGGGCCACTTATCACCTGGATGATTCCCCGCGTCCGAAGTGGCCTATTGGATGAATGGCCACATGGTGTTTCTCCATTTGATTTCAGTAGAAATATTATGTTCGGAAAGTTATTTATGTATCGTAGGCAACAGTTATTTCTTCCTAGACCCGGCGTTTATATACTCTCAACACATGTCTTATGACATTTATGAACGATTTGTCGTAGCGTAGCATTGTCGTGCAGTGACTGGGTTTACGCTGCAATCTACCCTTGCTTAATTATCGCCTACATCATACTCACGGTGGTTCGAACATTCAGCATTTATCATGTGTTTGTTATAAACCCAAACTAGAGCCTCGTTAAAGCTTAGAATCCATATTTTGAGGCCAAATACGCGAACTAGAATACGCAGATTATCGCTCAAATAACATTACAAATGTTGTGTACCTTATTAGGCCTTCGTAAGCTTGGTCTACAGATCAACATTTAGTCCTGGTTGGTGCATATCGCTATAACAATTGCGCTGAAATAAGCTAACTACCGTATACAATGAATCAATGACGGCGGAAGAGTTTGCTAACTGCTTTGGAAATCAATAATCGCCCGAATGCTAATATAGAATTGTTGTAGCATCACACAATTGGCATCTTGGCTGCTCTAATAACCTTTCTGGTACCGCCGTCACATAATATTCATACCGCCGGCATTCTACCGGCCTAATGAATACATAACCACACTGAGTAAAACTGAATTTGTAACTAATTAAATACTTAATCGTAATGCTAATGGTGTGATTCTATTTTCAAACATATGGAATTCAACTTACGACAAATGGTAGCGTTTATGAGGGCAAAGTTCCCATAGTGAGTGGATGACGTGGAAGTAACGGTAGAAAGTATGCATTGTATTAGACGAAGGACAGTTCTGCAATATATATATGCATACAACTTTGGTAGTAGATTGCCGAGACGCAAACATCCTGGCGTGTTTCTAGCGTTATCCCTTTGCTCGTTATAGCAAAGGAGATATCATGCAAAAGACACAGATATTCATTTCATTGCCACGATGCACAGTAACGCAAGTGGATGCGCTATATATAGCCTCAATAGCATGACCTGGTCAGTCAGCATTCAAGTGCATATTAGTAGCACATTTACAGTAATTGGCGTTATTATTACAACATTTATGTGCATTTAACGTGCATTTATGTTTTTGACTAATGCATCTAACTTTATGATCGAAGAATCCGGCCAGATTTACCCTATGGCACAGGTATAGCGGGATTGGGTGTGTTGTTTCCCAAATCGCAAGCTATGTCAGACTAGACTAAAATCGCATTTGAGCCAGGCTAGTATTAAATTGACCCCACAATAGAGATTCAACTTCTTTATTGCATACCTCAATATTATTTGTAATGCCGTTCCGTTGCATAGCAACCTATCCTATTGTTCACTTACTTGTTGAAGTCAACTGTGACAGAGAGGAATCCAACGCATGTTACTCGCCTATGTAGTCAAGCTGTCCGCGCATAGAAATCTATGCAATAACTTCAATACTTCGGCTGAGCCAACAAAAGCAACATTCAGAGTTGGTGCTTGGATATTCATACTGTAGATATGAATATATGGAATGGGTCGACCGACATTGATTTGAATATTGACAACTTATATTGATGACCAACTCAACTGGAAATTTATTTGAATATTGCTATTTACCCGTATCTTGTCATTAGAATCACACATACCAAATCCACTATATGTGTGTCATGGGGCTTATCTGGCAGCTTACTCCGTTTAAAACCTCTAATAACGTTAGTGCACTCCAAAGGCTACTGCTTGTATTAGTAACTGCAAATGAGGTATTTATGTACTCCTAATGGCAAACTTGCTTTACTGTACATTTGCTGTACGGCGCAAAATGGCATCGTCAGAAGCACGCGAGGCTGTTGGAGTTATTTCTAAGGTTGAAAAACATATACTGCGATACTGAAAATTCATACTTTTTAA
>CM067356.1:4151089-4160115 GCA_034190875.2 Urechis unicinctus
GACAGTAGGATCGGGGATGGGGGGTGTGTTTATATATTCATGCGTTTGGGATGTGCAAGGTGTTTTTAATGAAGCGAGTGATATCGAATGCACAGGCAATCGGGATGTTGCAGGGCTACACACGTTTGCTTCTCTGGCTCATAGTGTCAACATATAAGCATTGTTGTATGAACATATCTTTGATCTATTGTTAGAAAAGCTTATATTATAGTTATATTTCACATACTTGGGCACGTGACACGATGTGGTTTTTATGTGTTATATTAGCTCAGGATCTTTGACAGCTGAAATTAATTCAGTGATCTAAACTGTGGAAATAATATAGTGTTTCTCGAAATGTTTCTGCATGCATGGACTTCATATCTAGCACATCGTGTCAAGTGAACAACTCGTGTAAAGTGTGAATTCGAATCGCTACAACCGCAGTTGATAAACAATATTGTATCAATCACATTGCCTTTGACAGTCGCTCTGATGATGCCAGGGAAAATGTACTAGGGTAAACGATCAATGAATATGTCAATACTAGCTTGTGGAAGTAGTTCTAGCTAGCAGGATTGCATGCGTGCATGGAGTTCGTATCTTGGATATTTAGTCACGAGATGCCAACTCAAAGGCAATGCACATATGGTATATCTGGCACGTCTGCCATGAGCTTGAAGACAACCCTGATGTGTAATGTAGCCCTTTTTTTCGGCGTGTTTTCCGATCACCTACCTTCTCTATAATCAAATAACATGTTTGATTCTTTCTATCAACGTCAAAGCAAGGCTACGTAACAAGCCAAGAGCCCCAGTACAAGATCATTGTCAAGGCATGTAGATAAATGACAACACCCCGCCCCCTCCCCCCATCCTTTTTAACATATCACACGGATAACGAACGGGCAGAACTGCGGTGTGGTTCACCCAAGGGTCAATGGCATTAATGTGAGGTGGCGAAATGTAATGGGAAGGATATGAGAAAGCCTTAAGAAAAAACAAAGGAAACTTTGTAGCAGATGAATGATATGTTTCATCAGTGGCCGAAGAAGCGCAATGTAAGACTATTGAAAATCAAGTCATTTTCATAATTCGTCTGCATTCATCTTCAATGATTGTTATGGATATTTCTGTCACTCACGTGGCGCTCTTGCGCCGATGCTATGCGATGCAACAATCTAGTAACTGAATGTGTATCTACTGTAAGTGACCAACGAATATTTCGTAAATGACAACCAATCAATTCTTTTGTAAAAGACTAGTTATGTTGTTATGCAGGCTGCAAGGCGTGTTATATATACGGCGACAAGACATCAGAGCAATAGAGACTCTCCGCGGTTCAATGCCTTGTAGTTGGCTTGAATCTGCTTTGACAACACGTTATGTGTCGCTACTTATTTTTCAGGCCTTATGTGTTCTTTTCTAGACGACATTCACACACAAACAAGATTGCGGGATTGTACTCTTCAACATGTGTACGAAAATAGTAATCTTTATCCATATAATCCGATCCTCTGTGTAAATGCAGGGTTAGACTAAAATTATTCACTAACCATGAATGGCATGGCAATGACTACAAGTCTCAGCATGTACAACTTGGTGCGTCTTATCAAATACAAGTAAAAAGTACAAGTATCCTGTTTCACGGCTTGATCAAAAAATCAACCCAACCAATATTTACGATTATTATGCACATATCAAGCCATGGTTGCAATTATCGGTCAAACAGCATGTCAATTATTCTTGGAAACAAACAAAGCATGTCTCATTATTGTCATTAAGGAAGCATTCATCGTCGCTCATCAGATTTGTTTTTTAAATATATTGTAAGGTTTACATAAGACAAGTTATGGTTCATCGCACACGCCTCTGTAACATTATAGTGTATATTAGGCGGCAGAGGTGCAATGGATCAACTAACTAGAACTTTGGAATCCTTTGCTGAGTAATGGTTTTGGGACGAAGAACGTCTCGATACGGCTTAGGGTCAAATCAATACAGCAAGTTACATTCAAAAGTATATGCTATGGATGTTTCTAGTTATTTAACGTAATTTCAAACATATGGTGGTATGTAAAACGCCTTAAGGGTTACCTGACGAGCATTAAAACATGTAGCAAACTACTTTGTTAGTGTCGATGAACCGCTTTTGTGTGTTACTTTTGCTAACAAGATGTGTTTCAACCATTTGCTGAGTCACTATTGTTTGGAATGGTTGTACTACTGAGTTAAGCTTGGACAAGCGAGGGATTTTGTTTGATATCAGATATCATTTACAGCACTATTGTCCTCACATGTCGCTTGAGAAAAACAAAATGAGTCAGATATAAAATTAAAAGAGTATGTATACCTTTGGATCAGATCCCTATTTGTTTAAAATGATAGCACCGGGTAAGGTGCAGAAGCCGGTTCCCAAGAAACAAAACAATTCCGGCATATATCATTGCTGTTTCGTCAAGTTACGTAACGGTTCCAGATCAGAAGGAGGATGGCCCGCAGCGGTGCCGCATTGGTATTGTGCAGGATCCTTGTCCCAGCGGGGTGGATGACACAGCACGCAGTGAGCAAATGGGGAGAAGTCCAAGCAACGCAATCTTCCTTATCCATCACCGTCCCAAAATCAGGGCCTTGTTGAAAGTGACGTAAGAAGCCCTCATATTGCCAATATTATTGGATCATTGCTGTTCCGTTCGTGGGCTCTCATAGGCCAATCTTATGATGGTGCTGGTGAATGAAGCGTATGACGCTAGACGTCAGCCTTATGACTTCTCAGGGGTCAGGGTTTCAAATAAGAACAATCTCAGTTAATCTATCAATGAATTCATTGGATACGCAGATATTATGATTCGTGAATTGAATATATTATCGTTTGCAAAAATTTCCTTTCCTTGGACAATTGGTTTGCGGTAACGCTTGTTTTGTATTTCCAGCTATAATTGCGCCATAAAAGCGATTACATGCAAATGATATGTGTTATACTTCTTCAATTCGAGACAACCCAGGCTCGCATTGAAGTGTTATCACTCAATAAATACACACAGTACGTCAGAGCTTAACACTCAAACATGACTTATTCTATGATCACACTCGATTTACTTAGACAATACTATATGAAGTCTTGCATCACAGGAACTTCCCACATAATCCATTTCGACTGGAATAGACGCAAGCGGGAAAATTGAGTCGCATTCATGAAATACGCGTCAGTAACTAGCAAGATGAGCCACAACTGTAAGCTATCTCAACATGTAAATCATATATGGCGTGGCCACAGCAAGCGTTGAACCACCATATGAAAGTGAGCATCCCGGTGTTGGGTGTCCGACACAGTAGCACAGCTTTGTTGTAGAATGTTTATTACATTGATTGATGTAAATAGTTACTGTATGTGCGGTTTGTAAAACAAGTAACAGGCCTGGGACCCATGCAGATAAATGCACACTACATTGAATAACAATATTCATTTGATGACAAAACAACCATGCGACATGACCGGTCCACGATGTTTGATATTACCTGTAATGATTGGGACAGCCAATCTAATAGCATCTGCTACTACGTATATCAGGAGAGATAATTTGCAACTAGGTTCTGGCCAGTAGTAAATTACAAAGCTGTGAATGGGCGTTTGCAAATGTTGTGCAATTTAAGGGCCGAGATATTCAGGCCATCGGCAAACTGACGATAGCATGTTACCTCAGGCGACTGCCAAGCGGTGTCATATATGCAATCTGGTATTGTGAGCGGTGTTATTGATTAACAGTATTCCGGGCTTTGCAAGATAGCGTGAATTTATAAAACGGTTACAAAACTGTTGGTTAGTGAGTTATTTGAAAGGGTTGTTATTTAATGGTATTTACAGCTTTGGCGACCAAAGACATCGGCACACACATACTTAAATTTAACATGTAGTTTTCCTGTCCATTTGACTCGTTGTAAATTCAACAGAAATTCAGACCTGATTAGAAACAGTGATGTTGTACACATCGTTCCAATGATGCTGTACAACTGATGCATTGCAAAGCAATGGAGCCAGTCATGTTTTAAAAATTAAGGAGATTAAACCACTTTCTTCGCTTATGTGCCGCGATACATGAGCTTATGTGCCGCGATACATGAGCATATGTGCCGCGATACATGAGCTTATGTGCCGCGATACATGAGCTTATGTGCCGCGATACATGAGCTTATGTGCCGCGATACATGAGCTTATGTGCCGCGATACATGAGCTTATGTGCCGAGATACATTTGTTCTGAATAAATTCCCTTCCAGAGTAGCGTGCTAACCGGATACTAAGCATCAATACCGGATATTGTGGAATGAAGGATTTTTGGAAAATAGGATTATCCATTTTACAATCATAGCCAGATAATAACCTGCGTGTTAAGCGCTATGATCACAACTAGTGTTCTTCATTTGTATTCCTACATGATATGCAATTCCACACATGTAACTAATTCAAACGAAGTTTATTACTTCATTTACTATTAGTAAGTGAAGTTACCAAGAAATTTTTATTTATACAACTTATACCCAAAACATGACCCCAAAGTCGAAGGTAAGCTATTGCAAGTATCAACTGGTCAATCCAAATAATATAACCCCTATTTAGAAACATCTACATTACAAACATATCCGCTTCCTGGATCGCCCAACAGGATCAAGGCCGTCTGGACTCTTGGAGTGCATATAAACTAGACAAGCTGCTGCCTGATGACCCACTTTTGTAGGAGCAAGAAAGCTCACAGAACGCCGTGTTGTTTCTGAATGCACTGAAACACAAAACTTAAACAGTTTAGGGGTATGAATATGCATTCATGAATAATCATAGTATTGTAGTTTTCCATACCGATTAAGTAGAACATTGCGTCACTTTCGAATGAGTCCCGTTAATTACAGGTCAAGTGTGTAGATCGCTCGGTTGCATGAATAACTCATCACCGATGTCAATTGCCTCACAACACATTGCAAAGCCAAACGACGCTTATTGGAATTTTTAGGGCAATAACCGCTACTACCAAGAAGTTGAGCTTCCGCTTGTCTCAAATTATATTTCTAATAAAATAGCATTCAGGGCCCACAGAATAGATGTACAATAGTATATAGCAGCGAATGGTCGAATCAATTTTTTTACGACACCATTTAACGTTAAGTATCTGCAATCAAATGAAATGTTTTATCGATGATCTGTCAACTATTATTTTAAATATTGCGATTTTCTCTGCTTCGCTCAATACAAGTATTTGGAAAACTGCTTGCTTCTACGTACAATGTAACCAAACGGATATATTGTAAGTGGATATCGCAGCCGACAACTTGGTATTCCTTGAAGGATACAGGCTAATTGGATAGTAGTGTTCATACATATGAAAATATCCGCAAATACGGTTACTTTCCAGTTGCGTCGTCGATGCGATCATAAATTGACGAACCAATGTAATTATTAATTAACAACGTTGACCACTCCCCCCTATCGGCTCGTCGTTTGTCTTTGCCATGGTTGAATCGTGCTCTTGGCATTGATGAAATGTCGAGAGCTTGCGTAAGTTTCGTTGCAGCATCCTGACACACGAATTGGGGCTCTTGGGTTCATTGTGGTGCTAATAACGTAACAGCTTAAACCAATATCGGATCGATCGTCCAGAGGTAATCAAAATTTGATCATTTCAAATTAGATCATAATTAATGATGAACGACGCATGTCAGTAGATGCCAATTAGCCAATTATTAGATCTAAGTAATTGTTTCATCACCGACTGGGACCACGGAGATGGATGCAAACATGAACCACAATGTGAAGTGAGCAGGGCAATCAAGACGGCACCAATATCACACAAAGGACTATTTTCTAGGCTTAAATTCGTTTTGCTTTCGCCAAACGCTCTAAACTTACATGGCGTAATGGTTAATACTGTAAATGATAGTTCTTTCGGAATTTTCGTAGCATAAAGAGTGACGCATCGATTGACCATGACAAATATAATAGGTGTTGCGATATATAATGTCCGACTGGTACCACGTAGCATCCACGTAGCCTATCAAACGCACTGACGTGTGGTGAATTGATGCATTGTATAGACGTATTATATTCATGCAGACATTAACTTGCTTTGCGTAGTCACAGTAAATACAATACACATTTGTTACTCAGCTCTCAACAGGATGCAATGGATGAAGATCCTAGATGATAACACCGCAATGCATCAAACGATGAATATCAGACTTCATTAAGCCCTGAACATATAATAAATGCTGATGTTTCGCACATCAAAATATAATAAGCTCAAGTAGCGCTACACACGATCTAGTGTAGGGAAGAATAAGAGATATTGTGTTGGTATAAGACAGCTTGGCACTCAACAGTAGGACCAATTGAAGTGACCGAAAATAGTCATGGTACGTATTCGGGCAGTGGCCAATTAAACTGTTCAAACAGGAACATGTAGCCTATAAAAATAACTCCATCCTCCTTTCAGCAATGCCGGTGATAAGTGATAAATCTATTGCGATATGTATATCATTGACACTCGTCGTAGTCTTTTTATAACACTGCAGTCTTAGCTTTCTACCCAGATATTCTAAGGGGCAAGGTGTGTTTAAATGCGGAAGCGCAATTACTATGTAAACTATCGCTCTGGTTATTTATCTGTATATATCAACCCTAAATACCACAGCACAAAATACTTCTTATTTTTGTTAAGAGGTTATTTTAGGTATATGGAACGGAATATCAGAAGCTAACGAGGTCAGTTTTAAGTATAAATAAGACTTTGTCAATTCGTTATTGAAAATGCTAGAATCATTGTCGTCTATCTCATCAATGTAAACTTTGACTGTCTACATGACGCACATTACTGCGTTTATTGGTACGATCGATTATTGGTAACGGTGTGAATCATCTACTTATCGAAAGCATGCTATCGTTTGTTACACAACATATGTAGAAAAACTATAGAAACAACGGACGATAAATGGAATATAAATAATTTTTCTAAGCTTATTTCTTTAATTCAGTGTCCACGTCAGCAATGGCAGGTTTATGCATGCATTAACACATGTCTGTGTTATCTCTGCGGGAGAACATTACCGCTATATAAGTTTATATGTAATTGAGTCGAAACTGATGTATTGCTTTTTTGTAGTCCCTATATTCCCTAATGCAAGATTCTTGTCTTGTGCAATAAATGGTTCCCCGCTGCAATATACCGGATGTACGTGTAATTATTTCCATCACATTGACTACAATTACTTGCAGGCTTCACAACGACCATGACTTTATCCCAGTAGTTGAAATGTGTCAGTATGGATGGCATCAATGCCACTATGTACGCATAGTATTAGCGGAGGTCAATTGTGTCGTGCAGGTTAATATTTTATTTGGGTGCCCATTCTATTCGATCAGGTCACATCATGGTGATGACAGGTTTTGATCTAAGAATATATTTCATTAAGCCATTTGTAACTATAATATGCCCGAGGCGTATCCAATCTTACAATACTTCTAGTTGTAGCGACGTTTGGTAATTTGTAACTAAGATGGTCACGATAACATCTCTTAGTGCATAAATATAGCAAGGCAGTAACATATTAAAGATTAAGGCTTAGAAAGTTATGTTTATTTGGGAGGTAGTTCCCAGAGGTAGTTTTGTTGATTCAACAGTTTTTTCTGATTAATGCTCACGTAGAATAGTTTTGATATGGTAAGCTCGACAACATAACTGACATATGTCAACCAGTGTTAAGTACATACCTATTTGCCCTCGTCAGTTACGAGCTTGTGTTCTCACATCTAGCAATATGATGACCGTGGTCCAGTCGACCGACGATTGCGTATATCATGATACCAACTGATCAATGCTTTGGAAAAATCGTCGATGCAGCATATACGATGCATTGAGTACTGAGCCCTATGAACTATGTCAACACCTTAAAGGCCTCAAACGGCGTCAGGCTAGGCACTTATCCTATAACAGCTAGGTTAGATGGTTGCGTATCAATACTGCAGCGGGGATGGTAAACTTTATAGACTGTATCCTTGTGCAGTCATATTCTGCTCTAAGTTAAAACAACAGCTAACATCGGAGTAGTGCCGAACTTATTGGTATCCTGGACGCGAGATATTTTAGAATATATGCAGCGTTTTGAGGTGACCTTCCTTATTTCCCCGATTGACTGGCGACGCGAACGTATCTTGTTCCACTAAGGAGGCGCGATGGAACAGAATTCGTATTCGGAAATGCTGGCCTATTCAGTCATCGCTGCCAGCAAGGCAATCAATTCGTGAAGCCATCACACAACTTGTGTTGTTTTTGTTCCCAGTCCAAGCAGCATAATACCCGTGTGCCTCATTTGTATTAATCCTGAGCTTTGGAAAGTTTTGCGGGGCCTTCAATTTTTACTGGTACAAAATTCATTTGCAGCCAAAGACTGCAGTTTACAATAGTCTGTCTGAATATCATTGGCATTTGTGATGCTTGGTGTCATTTATATAGCAAAATCAGTATACTGAATTCAATCTTAAGCAACTTAAATATAAAAACGAATGACATTTATGTACAAATTGCTTCACGATTTGCTTTTGTAATGCCACTATGCCCAAATTGAGCTGTTTTTTTCTTTTCTTATTACCCCATATTATCCGTGAAAGGTTGCACATTTCCAACCAGGCTGGCGTTAGATAGAAAAAGATGAACAGTCAATGCTGGGCCATAAAATATTGTAAAATTGAAACCTATTCGTTTAAACCAGCACATGTTATATATATTATATTCAACCCGCTAACCAGAGCAATGTCCGTACGAATGTGATAAGCTGAGATGGTTGGGATGTCTAGTTTGTTTACTACATGCCTTAACTGTGTGCAAAGGCAACAACATTATCTTCACTTACATATCACCTAATTGGATCAACCGTACGTTTCATTCAAATAATTCTCCGACACACAAATATGACGGGTGAAGCACATCATAACAATTTCTGTTGTCGTGACATCTTATCTTGTTTATGCCTTTACGCCAAAACTTGAGTTTAATCTGGATGAATC
>CM067356.1:4167296-4374796 GCA_034190875.2 Urechis unicinctus
AGCGTTGCTATTAAAAATCCTAGCTGCATTTTGGATAAACAAATGAATAATAATGTTCATGGCGTTGATTAAAAACGTCCGTTAGTGAAACTTTGGCGGAATATTGCTCCGCATATGTGCTACATTTTCTCTAGCTTGAACTATACACAGGAAAGATAATATCAGTTTGGCATCAGTAGAAGTAATCAGTGCAATCATTGTTTGGAACGTGGCCTTTTTCAACAGCCGCACATAGAATTATTAAATGCAGCCTCCGACCTTTAGTCGAATTATGCTATCCTGTTCGCACGTTACCGTATCAAGTTAAGTCCATTCACAGCGTTTTCACGTGATATGTCAATCGGCTTAAGGTCTGGAAGTGACGTGCATGCAAACACTTGTTTTGGCAAAATTGAAAATAATTAAATCTAGAGCGAGATGCCTATTCTTAATCACAATATTCATTGTCACCGAACCATGAATAACCCTGCATATTTTACTGACTGCCTTTAATTTCGAATTGGAGACCCATACTTATTTTATAAATAAATCACAGCTATGAATCTTGGTCTAATAATGTAGCTTATCTCGCACTCTGATTGGGAAATGGCCTTAACTAAGGGTACTGCGTGATGAATTGATGTGTTGCATGATGCCTGAGCCTCGGATGTACATTGATTACCATGTTTTCCAATATTGCTTTTGCTTAATATAGCTGCTATTCATTAAGGTTATGCGTGAAATTAGATCAATATGATTTGTTATTTAGACTCCGAGCTAAAATAGCTACACCCTAAATATTTTTTCTCAGAAAACCACATCAATGTTATAAATACACATTTAACGTAAATACAAAGCAGGATGCATTGTTAGGTTGGTCCCCTTCGTCTTTGCTAGTAAATAAAATCCATTTATTGATTATTGTTAAGAGGATGTGAGGCTATAATTGTGGGTAATAGGGGTAACCGAATATATCAACGTGACACCAAATACTGTCATTGATTAATGCTAACAGCTTTCAACGCAGCAATTGATAAAAGAATAAGAATAAACAGTCCCCACCATATAATGTATACACTGATACGAGCACTTCCTTCACAATTAAGGTTCATCTCATACATCGCTTGAAACAGGACGTGTGCATCAACGAAAGCAGCTATATCAGCGCTGATTAGGACATCTGATTGAGGGCCTGCCAACCAGTCGTATGTTTAAAGAAATACTGTTATCTGCAAAAGAAATACAGTTCACGAGCTCAGACACCGGGATTGATGTAAGCCGAGCTATTTTATAACGCACCAAACCTTCATCATTTGCGTAATTAAAGGGGCAAAAACCCCACCGGCGTTTGCGTATCAATGAAATATATGTATCAGGTCACGTTCCAGATGACGTCATGAGAAGCTACCAACGCCCTTGAATTCATATACGTAATTAAGTTTGTTTGCATCGAATTGGTCTCACAATCAGAGTAGATATGGCACCGTTCCAATGATGCCGTACCATTGATGCATACCACGGCAATGAAACCAGTCATATTTTAATAACTATGGAGAATAACCCTTTTCCTACGCCTTATCTATGCCTCGATACATGTGTTTGTCATACATTTGTCGGAAGTAATTTCCCCTTGCAGAGTAGCCTGCTAACCGGGAGCTAAGCATTAATGCCAGATATTGTTGTCTGTTGGATTCTCGTAAAATAACATTGCCCGTGTGACCATCATTATCACATAATAACCTTCGTGTAAAGCGTTATCATCACAACTGTACTAATGTTCTTCGATTGTATTCCTGCTTGATATGAAACTGCACACAAATCTAACCGCAGTTGGCATTGCATGTGATCATGTGAATAATATAGCCGGGATCTATTGTTATTAACAATATACATTGCACGGCTGTAGGAATAACCATGCATAGCACATGGGACAACTCCTGTCCATGAAAGCATAACAAGCATGTCTTAGCTAATCATAAGCAATGATATCATCATTACATCTCAGTAATATTGAAAATATTATAAACTGAGCAACGTACCTGCTATACCCATGATTATATGAGTGAATCAGGTAATGTACAAGCCCTGTTTTTGCAATATTTCTAGTGCGTGTGAATACACATACTCCCAATATTAAACAAAGGAAAAAGCAATATTAACTCCATCTACCTGACTGAATATATCGCAGCCACTCATGCATTTTCAATTATTTTTCAGTAATGGCATTCATTTTCGCGCCTTGATTTAATCAATTGCTCTAATAATCTTGGCTGAAAAGTTATATTTTTATCTAAGGAGAACTCTTAATATTTACAAACATATACAGCCTGGATATCATTCGAAATTGACGTTCATATGCGACTACAAACCTAATACTATAAATCGCTTCAAAGAACATGGATATTTGCTTCATTGCGGAGATCGCCTGTTTGGGTGTTTTTTTTTATCTACAGGCTCTTTAACATAGGTCGTTATCTCGTTGGTATATGTATTATGGTTCATTTACAGCAGCACAATCACAATGTGACTCATGCAATCGTAACTTGATGAATATCGTCCTACAAAAGGACGCTTGATTATGTGCTTCATTACTTAGATATAACTATAGACTGTTACCTATGTGCATCATTTAGGACCGAATCGTTAGTGAATGATGATGGCTTGATACATTAGGCAAATACTGCTCGCGTTACAAAGTAAACTTAAAGTACTATTTAAATATCATCAAGAAGCGTCCATATTAGCTGAAAATAGATTTTAATGAAAGGAATATTGACAGATAACGGAGGTATTTTATTCGATTCACATCAGTTACTAGTCGCTATATCGCAATACTGAAAATCCAACTTCTACTCCCTAGTCATAATTACTGATACGTTCAGATTACTGAATGACGGATTGCCTACATGATAGTTAATAAATAATTGTTCGTCATCATCGCCGCTTTAAAAACAGTTCGGAGATTAGCAGTCCTATTCATATCGCGAAGCAATTGCAGTCATTATCAGTGCTATGATTGTGTTCGATTGGCCTTAACGCTAAACGTATTAGATGGAAACCTATGGTGCTTATTGCTAATAGCAAATTAGGGATAGTTTGCTGTGAAGCTATTGCCATTAAATGCTGTCACGAGGAACGCTTCTCAGGAGCAGAATAGCATATAGCATGCTCCATTTAGGTAGCACAATGATGTCAGACAATAGCGTTTGCAATATTTAATGTAAACAAAAAGCTCATTTTGAACCAGTAGTTCAGTTGCAATAAAGTCATGAATTTGAGTCTGCGAGCCGTTAGCTCCATTGGCAAGGTGACCTAAATGACTGCATCGTTAAGCACACAATGACGCGGTGATTAGACACACTGTCAGCAACTTGAAGCCCATATAATGGTCTCATGCAATGAATAGGAAAGCTAATTCATCCTCGAGTAGAGAGGTATCGACTGTCCTCTTATTACGAGGTATTGTAGACGCCAAATGATAAAGTTAACAAGCTAATGTACGCCCACTGCAATATTTTAAGCGGACTTGTAAAAGTTCATTTTATTCATGCTGCTCCCGTTATGACCAATATGTATTGTAGTTGATTAAGAGCTCCGCAAAATGCCTCAAATCCTTATTAAGTATCAAAGGTTGTGCGCAGTGCGCATGTGCTATTTGACTTGAAAAGGCAGAGAGCAGTCAAATATGACGACACAAAACACTTCGTGCAATATACATCACGTTTTGATGCGATGATTTGCGATGTGCCTTGATTGCCTTATCTGGAGCAGCTCAGTACTTCGGACAGCGCCACCAGCGTCTGTTAATAACCCACTTAGCTTTGTGATTGAGTGCATCTTCGAGCTAATTCATACTCCTCGGCATATTGTAATATCTCTCGTAATAACGGATGCTTTGTTAGCATCCCTGTTGCGACGAAGTGTATCCATGTATATATATATATATAGATATATATATATATATATATATATATATATATATATATATATATATATATATATAGATATATATATATAGAGAGATATATATATATATAGAGATATAGAGAGATATATATATATATCTCTATATATATATAGATATATATATATAGATATATATAAGAGATATATATATATATATATATATATATATCTCTATATATATATATCTATATATATATATATATATATATATATATATATATATATATATATATATATATATGATATATATATATATATATATATATATATATATATCTATATATATATATATATCTCTATCTATCTATCTATATATGTATATATATATATATATATATATATATACGTAAATATACATATATTTGTCTATATGCATATATTTTTATGAATATATATAAGTAGATATATATGTACAAATATATAAAAAAATTAATATATCAATACATCGTCTTTTATCATCCTACAACATAAGTGTACCATTTCCGAGTTTATTATGAACTATAACCATATTCACAAACTAAACGCCAAGTATGTCGCAACCTCTCTGTCAGTGTTATGTTTATATCGTCCTGTACGCATATTTGTATCATGCCTTATTTAGTCTTTGATGTGCTTATGACCTAGCCAGAAAAAAAATTAATAAACAGAGTTTTATTGAATGCCTTTATAATCCTCACATCTGATTATATGTGTGGTTGACAATGTGTGGTTGACAAGTGTTTTCATTAATTGCTCATAGGTTAACGACTAATACTGTCAGATTACTGTTGTGTAGCGAGATCTTTACGAGCGTCATCAACACACAGCGGCCATTTTATTAATGGACGTAAATGTGGCATCTAGATTGTAAAATGAAATGGGGTCGCGGGCCATGCTAATGCAAGCAACTATCCTTGGTCTCGTGGTTTATTTGGTGAGCTACAACGCATTAGCGTTCGCAAATAAAATCTTCAGTGTATAGACACGTAGTATGTATTGTAAAGGTATTATACACAGCGCAGTAAAGACAATAAAAGGCAAAGCGTGAATAAAGCATTGAAATGCTATATTCGCTCGTTAAGTCGTTACCTGCCACAGCGCATTTATCAAAAATAAACGAGAATGTCTATGTATGATGACACTCATTCACTTCTTTTCGTCGGATTAAGCGCGCTTTTCAATTTTATTCTCGGTTGTGTCCACAGACGTGGTACAGATCACAGACGTACCTTCCATGACATTCATCGCGATATAAATCATCATCATCTTCTCACATGTTCACTTCTAGTTCGTTCTGATAGGTTTGTACGGACAACCAAAGCATTTGTTATAATGTTGTCATTAAACAAACAGGCATTTTTGTACCGTCTTGCTGCTTTCTGATTTTATTAGACTTCGAAATTGTTAAGCAGTCCCTATCTTACTGGCATCAGCTTTACTGATCACTGTTTTTCCTTTCGCTGGTACTCGACATAATGCCACCATGCGCCCAACCCAAACATTCCTGGAATGCAACACAAACATTTCACACTGCAGTAAAACAGCAAAAATAAAGACTGAAAAACAATTGTTAACAAAGACTTACGGCGCTGATGCATGTTCTCCACAGTTTGCCCGATACTGAAGTTCCATGTCTGAGAATAGTTCCCCATTGTGGGTCTGGGGTTACAATAGGCCCACTGTTTCGGGAGACGGAAAATTGGCATAACCAAAATAGCTTTAGGCATATTGCAAGGACGTATGTATGACTCATCCTGTGGCTAATTTCTGAAGCTTACGTAAATCAAGCAATACATGAATAGGATCACCAAGCGGCATGATTGGGACAGTCAAGCTAATAACATTGGTAACTACGTATGTCTAGAGGTTATGGTTCTGACCATTAGTGATTTCCAAAGCTGTAGATAGGCGTTTGCTAATATTACAAATTGTTCAAATTATGCGGTCTAGATAATAAATATCATCAGCCTGCCCACATCAAACGCGCAGCTAATGACTGGCCGGTATTCGTGAGCATCTCCAGGGGTTAACTGATGATTAACTAACTTGGGCCACAAATGGTTATCATTTAATCTTGGTTTGCTTAGAACATTGTGAACATAAAGTACATATATATCAATACCCGGCTTCATCACAATGTACATTCTCGGTAATATACTATCTGTGTATGGTCAATTCAATGATTTTAGATAGGAAAGCCATGATCGTAACTAATACATTCCAATAGCTGACGTATCTAACTCGAATATACAGAACAACTAGGGCTGAGAGAGATAAGATCCAGCTTAAATTTCTCTTCAGCCACTACAGTATTTTTGAAAGCTTCCATGCTTCAAATTGCTCTTTATTAACATTATACTTAAGGTCATCAGACATATTATCACAGATAGGAATGTGCCAGTCAAAATAATCCTTTCAACAGCCATGCAGTCCTAACTAGTCAAGTAAAAATGAATCACTTTTCTAGTTGGGTGAAAGGAATGCTCAAGTGGGAAATATTTGAGCTGCGCCAGCTTGTGGATATCAGAGATCATCGGCACAAATGTAGCCCCAAATTAAGATGCTCCTTGATTATCTTTCAGGAGAGCCGGCTGTCAAGACACAAGTAGTACAGCAGGTATTTACTGGCGATATAGTGGCTCAAAGTGTCCATTTGACTTACAGTCGTGTGCATTTTCCACTTTGAGCAACCGCATAAAAACATAACGGTATAATCCGGCTCACGGTATATTCAAAGACCCTCTTTGTAGGAGCAGACTTGGTGCCGCGGATGCTAATTACTTTTTGTTAGTTATATTCAGGGGCACAACATACCAATTTATCTTCCAGTTTCGCGTTAGCGTCGTATTGAAAGGTGCTCTATGTTATCTTTTGGATATACAAAGGGCCAGGGTATTACACGGTGATATCTGTCTGTCGTGCGATATCGTTACGTAGTAGTCAAATCCTGAAGGTCGCTGATTGATTACGTGATCAAAATAGAGATTTTCACTATTAATCAATCTCTTAGCAAGCGAAAGGTCCTTTTCAATGTGTCTTTGATCTGCATCCGAATCTCCCGATTCAATTAGACATGATTATGCAGTATATGCTGATAGTACATGGATGTATGTCTGCAATAAAAGGAATTCTCCATCACATCAGGGTGTGATAGCAAATCACCATAGCGCTTTTATCCGAAACCTCTACATGTTACTCAGTGCTAATACATATGGCTAATGGTACCTATCTATATCCGGAACATCAATGAATCGTATGTATCTCACAATATGAATATTGGGTTGAAATGCATATTGCAAATCCACATAGCAAGTTGATCATTGCTTCAAAGTGTCACTTTATCGAAGTTTCTGCAGAAGGAAGCGATGATCATGGTGAGATCATAACTAGATCATATGATGATTATTGTTTGAGATGGTGCCGAAGCCCTGACAATGAATGCCCTCTGAATAACTTGATGATCCCCATTTGCGCTCCATTAATAACGACCGCGATGCTGGGGATGGTCCGTGTTAAGTCCTTAAGAGGATTAAAGCGTACATACATTATTTTGGTCTCGGTACAAGCTTTTCGGCATGGCAAGTGAGCGTCGATGTACTTGGATGAGCAATCGCTACAACATACAATCACAAACACTACTGATTTGTTTTTTTGCAACAAGCCTACGTGAAGTATACAGTCATAGACGAGTTAAGGTAAACTCCACAGGTGTTAACAGACATGCACTGATTAGTCAATGTTGTTGTGCCACACATAATGTCGAACATTTAAAATTATGTATGCTACGTACTTCGAATATCCCTACAAGCTGTCGTATATGATATTGATGCAGAAGACATTTCAAGGATTAGAGCGGCGGAATCACTCAATAGCAAAAATGTGCTTCAATCAACTCCCCACAATCCCAGTCGAAATAGAAGCACTATATATCGATTTATATTTCTACTCTTACGTGTATATAATGTACACTACCCCTATCTTTATTTTTCTCTATATCAGATATCAACGCGTTTATTCCTAAAGCAGGCCACACACCGCGCACGAAGTTGAGATTTAGACAAACCAGACAACCTCATGGGTTTTCTCGTCATTTCGTATTGGGTCTTGGCTACTTGGACTGGAAACAATGAAAAGATGTAATGTATTTACGAATCACATGTCTTGCTTGCAGTGATGCATAAAAGGACCAGCAGCTAAGAATGCGAATAGCGCCAACAAAGAATTACACGATATATCCGCATCACCAAAACAGTGAATTGATGAAGGTGACCTCGAAACGTTTCAAATCATTTTCTCATTCGTCTAAAGTTGTATAGCATTAACCGCAAAAGCCTTGACTCACAGATCCTATATGGGTATAACCCAATTCCAAAAGAAGGACCATTTATTATTAATTTAGTCGCATACAAAACAATGGAGCACTCATAGCTTCACAATATAAACCGAAAATTGGCAAACGCCACAGCGTCTTCTTGAATATAGCTCTATATCTTTGTCGAATGAATGATCAATGTATTACATTGATAACTTATTGCTGCCATTGTATTTTTATATATGACATATCGCTAATGGCATGTATATAAATTATTTTACATTAAGAAGCTGAGCAGGGCGATAATAACAAAATTTGGGTATCGAACGTTGCTCTGCTTCTCAAAACATAGGTCAGCTATGCATATATATTTGCACGAGGTTATTCTGTATAGAACGTCATTATTCAAGTTTGTATCCACCCGCTTAACAACACAGATTATCGACTTGGAGTTACTTTGTTGTCAATATTCTTTAAATAAATATTTTAAATTGACCTTAGTTTTGGGCTTATCGGTGCCAAATACTTCGTCATGTTAGCCTGTAGCCACGCCAGCCAGTACAAATTTGTATTACAATGTCGCGTAGCGATCGATGCAGACATTGAGGACCTTATCTCTGGACAAAATTTTGCACCCGCATATAATATTTTGGATCGTCAAGCTACATATTCCACAGCACAATGAAGAAATTTGCTTATGCTGATGCTGCAATGATTGTAACAAATCAATATATATATATATATATATATATATATATATGATATATATATATATGATATATATATATATATATATAGATATATAATCTATATACCGTATAAATATATATATATATATATATATATATATATATAATATATATATATATATATATATATCTATATATATATATATATATATATATATATATATATATATATATATATATAAATTCATAAGATTCAGTGTGTTAGATTATAAATTGTATAATGCACGACGTTAAGGCAATAATATCGAATAAACGGGATAAAGCTGATGATATTGCCTAGAGACTCTGGTTAGGACTAGGCGTTCTGTTTACCAAAATAGTAGGTGGACTTTGGCTCACCGAATTTTCCATAATATTGTTGGAATGGTCATAAAATGTGGTATTGAAGTCTACAAATTGCCGATTTGGAGTAGTGGTTGGCTCGATGCAGAATATATTGGAAACGCATATCGTGAAATACCATCTAATGTTGCCTCTGTATGTTCCACTTTGTAATCGTCATCCAATCACTATCATCCATTCTTATCTGCAACAATAAAATAGGTCCACAAAACACCCAAGGCAATATCTTCTTGAACACACTTTTTTGATACGTCAGTTCCGTGTTGGCTGTAAAGGTACACTCACCTTTACAATAACAAAGCAAAACAAACGCAATCATATTCCAAAACTTTCAAAATCGAATAACGTTGCCAGGTATTTCATAGTTAATGTGCGCGTGTTTCAGTAACCGGAAAATTCGTGGTAATGTACACTGCATTTTCCACGTAAAAACCATCGTACGGGTGTATATTCCACTTGACATTTCAGATTTTTATACAGCATGTCGCTTGTTGCCATAAATACCTTCCACATTAGCCCTTTCGTGCTACGAGGCGTGTAGGCAGCTGTGTTATTATTTGGAGCCATTGTCCTAGTTGTTTTGCATATTGTCCAATTTTTCGCAATTAGGGACAGTATAAATATGGTTTATTGAGAGCTTACATCTTTTATAGATTCGCTGTAATCTCAACCGTGTATTTAACATAATTATGATAGCGTACACATGGGGAATATCGTACGCTGTCAGAAAGCATACGCGTTGCATTACTTCATACACAGCCTATTTTATCGGCTGCATTGGTCAACAGCAAATACAGAAACGATTCCCATCTTTGGAAGGCATTTCGTGCTACTCGGAATGTACTTCTAACAAATATCACATCTAATTAGCAGTTTCATCACGCCCAATATGTTTCACTATAATTTATTGATTAGAAAGCTCTACAGAGTATTGTTTTGTTGATGGTAGTCTTAGCCACCATTCATTTTTAAGTTGAACGCCTTACTGCGATGCCACTAAACAGTATACATGCGTAGAAAGAGCCCATCCTCTATTACGGCAAGATACCAACTCTCTGCTTGACATCCCGGGCCAAAAGCCAGCACATCGGGAAGAAAGCTAATAATAATCGATATATTGACTGGCAATGGCAAGTAAATTTGGAACGAGCTGGCGTGAGACAAAGTTGGTGTAGCTACAAGTAGATCCAATGGCGTAATAGACGGATTTTATCATTATAATGTCACCGTCACTAAGAAGACCGCGACTGCACCAGAGCCTACATTTGGATGAATATAATCAGCATTCTAAAGGGTGACCCGTTCTAGCAATGACTATTTATGTCTAGTGTTCAATGAACGTGCACAGCCTTAGCCTGTGTACGGTTCGCTTTTCTTTAAGGTCTTGCACATACTCGCTTGAAATTCTTCCTTATTCGGTGTGTACGTGTACTCGTTTTGGCTGGATGGGTAATAGGATACTTGCCGACGCACTCCAATATTCATTACTAAGACATCCACTCTAGATAAAGAAAAGGAGCTTCTGGCTTGTAAATATCCAATTTAAAGCTATATTGGTTATTGATACGTTGAATTGGGTATCAACCTACCATGGTGGGACATTCGTCGTTAAATTGGAAGAATCCTTAAAGCATATTTTGTATCGGTTCCCTCTGTTCTATTCTTGTTCATTCTCTTGAGGAAACATGTCGTATAGATCAGAGATCATTGCAGTCTGCTCAAAGAAACAGCTTATCAACTGACCCGCTTTTACTGGCGTCGCAGTCCTGGCGAAAATCACGTTTGCAGAAGTGAGTAATAAAAATATTAAATCGTTACCTGCCCAGTAGATTTGCTTTAACTTTGTTTAGTTATGCGTTTGTAAGTAGTTTCATGGTACCACGTTGAAGGTACAATATATACGTGGCTGGCATACATGTAATCCGCCATTAGGGTAACCCATGGGTACAAACGGATATAAAAATGTTTTGGAGACATAACACTGCTAAGACTCGCACGTTGGACTGATACATATGCTTCCAATATAATACCGAGTGTAAATCGGCTGATGGCCGCCCAATATGATGCCTAAATTTGATATATATTGCTTATGTTCTTTGTAGGCCATTCAGCACAGTCAGCGCTGCTATAATTGTGCTTATTGTATGAGGATGAAAAAGGCGTGTGGAATAGCGTTTTTGTCATCAACATCCTTTCGTTGATGGTAAGTGCACCCTGAATTTTAGATAAGAGTGACAAAAAAGAGGTATTCCCAGTCTGTTATGACGCAAAATTTTATGCAATTACTTCAGTAGCCAATTGTACATTTTTCTTTGCTTGAATCAGTACTGCTTTTGATGCATCAGTGAGCAAAAATAGGCAATAACGACGTCGTTGTGTCGGAAAGACAAATAAATGTGCATATAAATCTGCCCAGAGTTGATGACATCTTTTCATGTGAATCGGTTTTGCCGGGAGCTGCCATCACAAATAACCTACAGAAGTGACAGGTGGAATACCGATGTTCGACCAGCTAAAAAACAGCATTTAGATTGTACTTGTGGATTAGACATTTTGCATGGCAAGATCCACAATATATATATGCTAATTCGTGTAAGTGTATATATACATATATATATATATATATATATATATATATATATATATATATATATATATATATATATATATATATATATATATATATATATGTAGATATATATATATATATATATATATATATATATCTCTCTATATATATATATATATATATATATATATATATATATATATATATATATATATATATATATATATATATATATATACCTTTAACACCATTAGACGTCGATATAGCTTTACAATAGTTAGCTGCGCTATGTTTTTGTCAGGTGTTACAAGGTTTTGTACAAGATAAGGCTTCAGCACGCTTTTGTGAATAGGCTATTAGGTTCAAAATGAAGCATATGGGCTAATCGAGCTCATCAACAGATAGCGCCTTGTGAAATGGATTGATTATTAACAATGCACGATATATTTAAATGATGGATATTGATTGTGTTTGAAGACAAATATTTACCAAGCTAGGCTCTACAGAGTTACTATCGATAGGCTCCTTTTACAATGCACCTAGGTTAGTAAATCGATGGTGAAATAGCTAATTTTTAATTACAACACACTTTATCGACAATAACGCTGAGTTAAATTGCAATAATTCGGATGTATTAACAGCGCTCCTTGGTAATAACATATATAATGTTAGACCAGAACCTTATGTGTCACATTTGACCTACAGCAAGAAGAGTTTAAGATACTGAAAATTTCACAAACCGAAAGTTGGAATACCGCCGTTTAAACAGCAAAACAAACGTCGCTTGATGAACGTGCAGGCTACAGTGAGAATAGCCTAACACTTACAACGCTTAAAGTAATGATTACGATGAATGTGAATTACTATCCTCTGTGTTCATTCACGTTATATAATTAAGGGCGAGTTGTACACTGGAAGACGAGAATATATATAGCATTACTCAGATGAAATATATGGTGTATTAAAAGCATTCGGTACAAAGGCAAATGTCTGCCGGCTTGATTAATTTGAACATGCTTTCTACAACCACCTCAGCAAACATTATCTATTATTTGGCTGAACAGCGAGTTAGGTCTTACAGCGAGATTTTATTCAAATGAAATTAGTGCAATACAACTTGACTCATGACCGCCAATACACGTCGATGTACACGTAAATGGGAGCTATCCACAATTTGACACGTTCATGCTCTCACCTATTCGTCATGTATGTAACCTTTAATATTCTAGTGCACTGAAGTTATTGTGTGATATATATATATATATATATATATATATATATATATATATGATATATATTGGTCGATGGTACTATCATCCAATATATAAATATATATTATTATATTATATATATTTACATATAACACACCTCCCTTTGTTATTTACACTATTAATATATATATATATAGCTTGCTATCATATACATTTCTGTATAAATATATATTTTCATTCTATATCATCTATCTATATCTATATATATCTATATATCATATGTTATACTTTTTATATATATATACTATCTCCCCTAGTGCGACTTTGAAAAAAAAACTTCTTTGCTCGCTGGAGTACTGATTGCATTGCTCGGAACCATCAGTATTGGATATGTGGCGTAATCTAACCAGATCCATGCTAGTTTAGGTTCTACTTAAAAAACACTCCGAGAGCTGATATTCCATGTTACGCATAGGCCACCTTGGCACGTATAAGTCAACGTGGTGATAAATCGACTGATGCATAGGCCATATTGGCTCTCTGTACCTTCACTGTCGCGTCTTGTTATATGGCTACGAACTACCGCACGATGCCAAGAAAATACCGCACGATGACAAATAGCAATGTTACTGCTTCAATATGTCCTATATGCGCAGTGGTGTCGTGACAATCAGCTCTCATGTATGATATTCTAAAGGTATTGCACTAGTTCAGCTTACCAAAGTTTCCCTATATGTATGGTTGTACAACGTTTCCCTAATGATACGCTATCAATATTGCTTGAACTGGATATGACACGAATCGTTCATACTTGCTGAAAGGATATTTGTCATAATCCCAAGCAATCAATTATATACGTGATGTATATAAATAATGTCTGACTCTTTGTCTCAGCTCAAACATATCTGGTTAATCATGATTGAATACATCGAATGAGCAATTTGGCTGCAGCTCCCAATATTATGCAAAGGATGCAGGCATATTATTACGTGAATCGATCACATGGAATATTGACGCGAGCAGTTCAAGTAAATTATCTGTCATGACAATGATATACGATGAGATATATGGGTCGCTATTTGTCACATGATACAAGGAGTCGCTGACCAAATATTCTGGTTTAATTCATTTGATTGTAGCAGCCTCAACGTCCACAAAATCATACTATGAAAGAATATGTGTGTCTATAACATTACTGTATCTTCTAACAGAGGTGACATACATCGCTTTGTATCAAGCAGCATCAAGGTATGCCAACATAAATGGTGTTTTATCTGCTTTCTATTGGTCGATGGTCTTCATCCATATAACAATTCCTGTTAGTATATTTATGTGGTTTTTACATAGTAAACACACCTCTCTTTGTTAACTTACACTCTTAATCATAAGTGTATCACGCTATGATAGCTTGCTATCACATACATTTCTGTGTAAAGATTGCTTTTCATTGAAGAAGTATCATCCTTCTGTCATCTATCATCTACTCACAGGCGGTGTTAGCGCTTTGTCGTTACTTAGATACATACCCTATGCACTTTGAAATGACTTCTTTGCTCGCTGGAGTACTGATTGATTGCTCGGAACCACGCAGTATTGGATATGTGGCGTAATTAACCACCTCCATGCTATTTCCGTTAACTTACCAAACACTCCGAGAGCTGACTTCCATGTTACCATAGTGACCTTGGCACGTCACGTGGTGAATCAATATCACTGTGGTATGCTGGTCGTGTGCGGTTGTATTGAACCTCGCTCCAGATATTGATTGTAGAGATGTATTACTCGATGACTATCACCGGTCGATTTGTTAGCATTAAAGCACGAATGTAATCAGTGCAAGGTTACTGCTTCAGCGTTCCTACTTGCGCAATAATGTTTTACATGTGACGCATCAGCGAAACGCGATTCCACAGGTAACGCGTTAGTTCAGCTTATGGAAGTTTCCCTATCGCAATGTTGCTACGTTGCCTAATGATACGCTATCAATATTGCTTGAACTGGATATGACACGAATCGTTCATACTTGCTGAACATATTCCCTCATAATCCCAACCCAATCATTATGCAAATACTATAAATGAATGTCTGACTCTTTGATATTCGAATATATCTGGTTAATCAATGATTGAACTACATCGAATGAGCAAAGGCTGCAGCTCCCAATATTATGCATCCTTTCAGCATTACATACGTTGAATGTCTTACTCTTTATATCGACATTGCCTGGTGAATCAAGCAATTGAAAGGAAACAGAGACAAGGAGAGCGACAATTCTAATATCGTGTTCATTTTTCCAAAGGCCTCATATCAAATGCAGAAAGAATTGTCTTCTTGTGGGAAACGCATTATACCGACATTTTAAGAATTTAATACAGGGGTCGCAACCAAATACCTGCAGTAACTAGGTTGTAGCACAACTAACGCCACAAAATCACATGAAAGAATATGTCTTCTAACAGAGGTGAGACAACGCATTTTGTGTGGCTTCTTTTGGGGCATAATTTATCCAAACCGCGTAGCTGGTACGTTATGTGTGATCAAGGCATGGTAAAGGAGTTTGTTGGTGGTAGCATTCAATATGCATATTACGCTTGACGCATTTTGTGATTCATGGCATTATTCTCATGGATGTGATGGCAATTTGTTTTATCATGACATTGACATAACAGTAGTCTTATATCATATCGTTTATATATATATATATTATAGATATATATATATAGATAGAGATATACTGGATATAGATATATATATATATACTTCATATCTATGTATATATAATATCTATATATATATATATATATATATCCCTATATATATATCTATATATCTCTCCCTAGGGTGTGGATCTATCTCTATATATATATATATAGATATATAGATATATATCTCTCTATATATATATATATTCTCTATTGATATATATCTATATATATCTATATATCTCTATATTATCTCTCTGATCTCTATCTATATATCTCTCTATATATAGATATATATAGATATATAGATATATATACATCATCTCCTCTCTAGAAGAGTGCTGCTCATAGAGTATCAGCCGAACTGTATCTTGGATCATGGTCGAGCGATCCTATCAAGCAGTTGTCAATTCAATAACCTACCACTGTGGTACTTCAAACCTGACTCGTCTGGACTGTATATTTGATCATGGTCGAGCCCCACCCGGCCACAGCCAAGCAGTTTGCCCAATTCAATCTCACGTACCACTGGTAAATCAAATGTTAACTCAACTGGAAGTTCTCATATTTGTATTAATTGTTCTGTATTAACTGCTCGCACCCGGCCACAGCCAACGGTCTAAGAGATATAACATCTACCACGTCACGGTCGAAATCAAATGTTAAAGCACGAAGTTTAATCACGCAAGCCAAGTGGTCGTGTGCGGTTGTATTGAACCTGCCTAATTCCAGATAATTCGACGCAGAGATGTATTAACATACGCACCGGTCGATTTGTTAGCATTAAAGCACGAATGTAATCAGGGTCAAATACACACTACTCGTTGTACTTGGCCAATAATTGTACATTCGACGTGAATAGAGCGAAACGCGACCCCACAGGTAACGCGTACTCGCACGGCAGGGAAACGCTAATCTCGCAATGTGCATGCATAATTCTTGCAAGGTTGTCTTATTGTTTTTGTGAATAGATCGCCAATCCCACCAAGAGACTCACACGAGTGACTTACGCTCTTTTCAAAACGTCATGCATAATTCTTGCAATGGGGCAATCAATACGCATCTGCCAGAGAAACGGTTTATTTATATATTGGGTATCGGGTGGAATAAGAAAATAAAAAACAGAGAATTTAGAGGGTTAATTATCTAAAACAAATAGCATAATTATCATACACTTGTATACATGTTTCATATACTTGCCGGTGAATAAGAAAATAAAAAACAGAGAGCTGAGAGGTATAATTCTAATATCGTGTTCATTTTTCCATTTAGGCCTCTGTTACAAATGCAGAAATGAATTGTCCTTGTGTGGGAATTGAGATATACCAACATATAATAATTATAATAAGAAATTGTTTTGAAGTGTCAACGGTTGACTTTTGATGCAGACGCATCATATACTACATGCTGGCGCAATATGAATCGAATTGTCCTTGTGCGGGAATCGAGATATACCAACATATAATAATTATAATAAGAAACTGTTTTGAAGTGTCAGACGCATCATATACTACATGCTGGCGCAATATATAGGTATATGTATTTCTAACTACTTATCCATTCATGCATCACTGCCAACAAGGCAGTCAATTTGCGAAGCAATCACATAACTTGAGTCTATTTATTGTTCCGGGTCCAAGTGGGCAATAACCTACTCGGGGATAAAGAGAAACACTGGAACTGGTTTGTCGCGATATACACTTCACCGTGACTCCGTGCTCGCGGCATTAAATGACCTTTATCCCCCCGTTAGGTTCATCTACGGCATGTTGCGGTGGTGGGATCAAGAAACAGGCTGCTCTTCACGATAAAACAATTAAACTACTGCAAACGTCGGCTGAAGGTGTTCAAAGAACTATCAAGATTTATTATCCGAATGTATTTTCGCATTGATTTAAGCTGCTAGATGCGTTTTATCATGTCCCATAGATTATACCCTAAGGCAGTGGCTCCTGGGATTGATTGCTGCCCTTTGAAGTATAAGCACGTCTGATCTGTCACTCAAATGACCTTTTTCTGTCTCATTATTTACAAAAGAAAATCCCAAAAGCTCTCACGGACGCAACGTTTGATGAGTAGTGTGTTTTCTTAGGACAGATACTTAACTCCAAGGTTTTACATGACATTTATTGCAGTACGTGGTGACGTGGGTGTCGCATCCTACCAACCAAGTACTGATGTTAATGAAATAATGTGGGGTACGTTGGGTACTGATAACCACCATATTTACTGATGTCAAATAGCTAAGGGATATTAAATCTGGGTCGTGATCATCCAAGATATCTTCGTGTCGCAATTGATATCCATGGGGACATCGCCGGAATGTATTAAGGAATGCATTTCATTGGAATGGGTCTGACCACGTGGTTTTACACAGTACATTTATCATAGGTTTTATTTCATCCGGCATGGTAAAAGAATGGCGAATATGCAACCCCCATTCAAAAGATTGTTATTCGTCGGTATTCAAGGATCGGACAACATTCATGGGCAATATATGTCAGCGTGCCAGAGTATATAATACATACCTATTTTTTACACTGTACAACTACGCTTTGATTCATGGCATTAATATTATGCTGAGTGAAACGGTCTAGAGCAGTCACGTGTTTTGTACCTGTTATGTTTTATCTATGTGAATACGAATGTTTGCCTATTGCATGATGTTAGGAGTCAATACGCACATTTTGCTATGCAAAAACCATATGCATTGAAAAGTTTTTTGGGCAGACAGTAGAATCGGGGATGGGGGGTGTGTTTATATATTCATGCGTTAGAGATGCGCCAGATGTTTTTAATGAAGTGACAACTCGCCGGGGCGATGGTCATTTTAGTGATTGTGTATGCCAATATCTACTCTCAAAACAAAGCACTATTTCAGTTGCTGAAAACTCACTATTAGTGTAAATTCGAACCACTGCAACCGCAGTTCGAAAACAAAATTGTATCAATCACATTGTCTTTGACAGTCGCTCAGATAATGTCAGTGAAAAAACTACGGAAAACATCAATGAATATGGTAATACTATTTGGTGCAAGTAGTTCTAGGTAGCAGGATTGGATGCGTGCAAGAAGGTCGTATGAGTAAAATTTTGTCATGAGATGCCAATTCAAAGGCAATGAACATATAGTATATCTGGCATATCTGGTATGAGCTTGAAGACAACGCTGCTGTAAAATGCAGCCATTTGTTGTCGGCTTGTATTCTGATAACCTACCTTCTCCATAATCACATAACATGTTTGATTCTTTCTATCAACGTCAAAGCAAGGCTATGTAACAAGCCAAGAGCCCCAGCGCAAGATCATTGTAACGGCATGATCACAATATAACGACGATTTAATAATTATTTTCGTAGATTCATCTAATATTGGTCAACATTAACAGCAACATAGAAGACGGGCAACTAAACCACCACCTGCTGCCAACAACACCACGCCCCCTCCCCCCATCCTATTGAACATATCGTATGAATAACAAACGGGCAGAACTGGTGAGTGATTCGCCCTAGAGCCAATGTCATTAATTTGATATGACGAAAACTAATGGGGAGCAAATGAAAAAGCCTTCAAAAACCAAAGGAAACTTTTTCGCAGTTGAATGATATGTTTCATCAGAGGCTTGTAAGTAAATGAATCAGAATTAACACTTAAGAAGCGCTGTGTTAGATTATCGATAATCTAATATGGCTTTATCAGGTCGATATCATGCGGCCTTATTGGCGTTCGAACGTCATTTTTCATCATTCATTTGCATTCATCTTCAATGGTTGTTATAGATATTTGTGTCACTCACGTGGCACATTATTGCCAATGCTATGCGATGCAACATTCTAGTAACTGAATATGAATTTATTTTGAGATACCGATGGTTTTTCGTAGATGGAAACCATTCAATTTTTTCGTATAAGACTAGTTATGTTGCTATGCAGGCAGGTCACAAGATGTGTAATATCTGCGGAGACAAGACCTCAGAGCGGTAGAGACTCTTCACAGTTCAGTGCTTAGTAGTTGACTTGAATTCGCCTTGACAACACGTTATGTGTCGCTTCTTAATTTTCAGGCCGTATGTAGTAGTTTCTAGATGACATTCATGAACAAAAGAGATTGTACTCTTGAACATATGTACGAAAACATTAATCTTTATCCATATAATCCGATCCTCTGCATAAATGCAGGGTTTGACTAAAATGATCCGCTAATCCCCTGCAAGTATCATCCTTAATGGCTTGATCAAATAACCAATCCAGCCAATATTTACGATTATTATGCACATATCAAGCCATGGTTGCAATTATCGGTCAAACAACATGTTAATTATTCTTGGAAACAAAACAGGTATGTCCCATTATTCTCTTAACGCAAGCGTTTATCGTCGCTCATTAGATATGTTTTGTAAATATTTTGTAAGCTTTACATAAAAGGTTTGCTTGATCGCACACGCCTCTGTAAACATAATGGTGTATTTAAGGCGGCTAATGTGCTATCGATCCAGTAACTAGAACTTTAGGAATCTATTTCTGAGTAATGGATTTGGGATGGAAACTAAAGACAAAAAACGAAGGTCGTCTCAATACTGCTGTAGTGGCAAATCATTACAGCGAGTTACATTCAAAAGTATATGCTATGGATGTTTTTAGTTATTTAACGTAATGTTAAGCACCGTAATTTATCATATAAAACCACTCCGTCTTAACATCATTGAAGAACAATACATGGCATATGACGTGTGTTTTAATGTTAATGCGCCATATGATCATCTTATGTTAACATAACGAACAATGCTTGAGCTTACTTTCAGCTACGCATGAATAAAACTGGCTGTCATTGTGAAAGGACTATGGAGATTTAAAACTAAACGTATGTGACTGATCGAGTTTCAAGTAAATGGTGGTACGTAAAACGCCTTGATTATAGATTACTTGACAAGCATCAAAACATGTAACAAACTGAACCGCAAACGTCAGCATGGCTTAGTGTCGATGAACCGCTTTTGTGTGTTACTTTTGCGAGGCGTGTTTCAACCATTTGCCGAGTCACTTTGTTTGGGAAAGGTTTTTCTATTGAGTTAAGCTTGATCAAGCAAGGGACTTTTTCCGAAGGGATTTTGTTTGATATCAGTTATCAATTACAGCCCTATCCCCCCTCACACGGCCCTAGAGAAAAGAAAATGAGACAAATATATAATTAAAGAGTATGTATACCATTGGACCAGATCCCTAATTGTTTAAAATGATAGCACCGGGTTTGGTGCTAAAGCCGGTTCCTAAGAAACAAAGCAATGCATACATCATTGCTGTTTCATCAAGTTTGTGACGGTTCCAGCTCAGAAAGAGGATGGCCCGGCCCGGTGCCGCAGTGATATTGTGCAGGACCCTCGTCCCAGTGGCGTGGATGACACAGCACGCAGTGAGCAAAGGCGATCGGTCCAAGCAACGCAATCTTCCTCATCCATCACAGTCGCAATATCACGGCCTTGCTGAAAGTTACACAAGAATCACTCATAGTACCAATATTATTTGACCATTGCTGTTCCGTTCGTGGGGTCTAACAGACAAATCTTATGAAGGTGCTGGTGAATATAGCGTATGACGCTAGACGCCAGCCTTATGACTGATTCGGTGGCAGGGTTTTAAATAAGAACCATCTCAGTTAATCAACCATTGAATCTATTTGATACACAGATAATATGCCTTGATTATATTACCTTTTGCGAAAACTCCTTTTCCTTGGACAATTTGTTTTGCGGTAACATTTGTTCTGTATTTCCAGCTATAATGGCGCCATGAAAGCGACTACATGCAAATGATATACGTGTTAGACTTTTTTAATTCGAGACAACCCAGGCTCGCATTGAAGTGCTATCACTCAGCAAATACACACAGTACGTCTGAGCTTAACACTCAAACATGACTTCTTCTATGATCACAGTCAAAACTTTAAGTGATATTTTCGGTTTGTTAGCGAGAATGTCCCGATAATAAATAATTGATTCGAGTGTTCCGTTTACCATATTACTTCGCCTTAGCTCTCGATTACAAGCATGAATTTAACTAGAATATATGTCGATCAAAACTATATTGTAATATTTGGTAAAATATATGCAGGACGTCTTTCTAAAGATGTAAAGACACTATAGTTGTGGAGTATATAATTATATGCATACTTATGATAGAAGAGGCATATTTTCACACGCTTTGAACTTTCACCCGTATGTAACGATTCGTCGCTAGAGGGAAATGTTTAAGTTCGACAAAATTGCTACGGCTGTGCTTTTTGCAACAGACCGGGTCTTCTACAATTTCAGCAAAGTATGGGGCATACGATCATGAGTTTATAATAGCATCAGCATCACGAAGCTCAGAGAATAGGAGGAAAACGAATTATTGATCATAAAAGCAAGTTAACATGTTTAACGTTAGAATTGGGTATTATACACCTATGCTCTGCAAATGTTGCATTTGACGTACAAGGGCAGTGAGCAGTGCGCACGTTGGATGCTGTTCGCTGTCACATTCACTGATGGCCTTCTAAGGGAGAATTGCTTACACATCAGATATAAGACAAACATCACTTACAGCAACCTTGTGCAATTAACCATTTTGTGTTAAATTCTGCAATTGCTTCTGATAATATTCTGTTGTAGCAATATCATATCCTCCAACGCTACGACATTTTTGGAATATTTTTGTGATATCACTCACATATTGTGATTACAAATACATGCGGCTTATAATATGTCCTTTGCCTTTTTATCAGCTGCCATATCTGGTGTAGCGCAGAGTCGTCAGCATCTGTTAATTTCCTTCGCAGCTTAGAAATTAAATGCATCATTGAGCTAATTATTCTTCTGCAACACGGGGTATATCATTACATATTGTAATATTTCTCGTAATATCGGATTCTTAATTAACATCTACGTTACATCGAAAGTATGCAGTAAACATCAACGCAATATTGAAACTGATTTGCGTTCACTCTAAGAGCTTATATATAAATATAAATATATATATAACAATATATATATATGTAATTATATATATATATATAAATATGAATATAGGAATATATATATATTTATATACATATATATATTTAAATACACATATATATGTGTACATATATATATATTTATAGATATAGATGTATGTATATTTAATTGTATATGCATATATGTAAATATAAAACCGAAGGAAATGACAAGAAGAATGGCTGGACAAATGTAGGGGAACTGGAATACTGTTTTCATTTCAAGGTCGTTAAATATGAGAGGACCAAGTCTCTGTTGATTGTGACGAAGGAGAGTATTGAGATATATATAAATATATATGTATAGATATATATATATATATATATATATATATATATATATATATATATATATATATATATATATAGAGAGAAGGGATATATATATATAGAATTTTATATATACATATATGTACATTTAAAAATATATATATATATATATATATACGATATATAAGATATATATATATATATATATATATATATATATATATATATATATATATATATATATATCTATATATATATCTCTAGATCTCTATCTCTATATATATCTCTATATCTCTCTATCTCTCTCTCTATATATCTCTCTATATCTCTCTATCTCTCTCTCTCTCTCTCTCTCTATCTCTATCTATCTCTCTCTCTATATATATATCTATATATATATATATATATACATGCACTAAAGCATAACCATACTATATGAGGACTTGCATCACAGGAATTTTCCACATAATCCACTGTGACTGGAATACACGCAAGCGGGAAAATTGAGCCGCATTCATGACATACGCTTCAGTAACTAGCATGATGAGCCACTCAGCATGCATATCATATATGGCTAGGCCACAGCAAGGGGTAAACCACCACATGAAATTGAGAATCCCGGTGTTGGGTGCCCGACATAGTAGCGCAGCTTTGTTGTGGAATGTTTATTACATTGATAAATGTGAATAGTTACTGTGTGAGCGTTTTGTAAAACAAATAACACGCCTTGGAACTCTCCCATGCAGATAAATGCACACTACATTGAATAACAATATTCATTTGATGACAAAACAACCATGCGACATGACCGGTCCACGATGTTTGATATTACCTGTAATGATTTGGACAGCCAATCTCATAGCATCGGCTACTACGTATATCAGGAGATAATTTGCAACTAGGTTCTGGCCAGTAGTAAATTACAAAGCTGTGAAATTTAGCGTGAATTTATCAAACCGGTTACAAAACTGTTGGTTGGTGAGTTATTTTGGAAGGGATGATAGTTGATGGTATCCACAGTTTTGGCCACCAAAGACACCAGTACACATATACTTAAATTTAACATGTAGTTTTCCTGTACATTTGACACGTTGTCAAGTCAACAGAAATTCAGACCCAATTTGAAACAAGGATGTTGTACACATCGTTCCAATGATGCTGTACAACTGATGCATTGCAAAGCAATGGGACCAGTCATGTTTTAAAAATTAAGATAATAATCCACTTTCTTCGCTTATGTACCGCGATACATGAGTTTGGCACACATTTGTCGTAAATAAATTCCCTTCCAGAGTTGCGTGCTCACCGGACACTAAACATCGATGCCGGATTTTGTTGAATGAAGGATTTTCGGAAAATAGGATTATCCATTTTACAATCATAGCCAGATAATAACCTGCGTGTAAAGCGCTATGATCACAACTAGTGTTCTTCATTTGTATTCCTACATGATATGCAATTCCACACATGTAACTAATTCAAACGAAGTTTATTACTTCATTTACTATTAGTAAGTGAAGTTACCAAGGAATTTTTATTTATACCCAAAACATGACCCCAAGTCGAAGGTAAGCTATTGCAAATATCAACTGGTCAATCCAAATAATATAACCCCTATTTAGAAACATCTTACATTACAGCCATATCCGCTTCCTGGATCGCCCAACAGGATCAATGCCGTCTGGACTCTTGGAGTGCATATAAACTAGACAAGCTGCTGTCTGATGACCCACTTTTGTAGGAGCAAGAAAGCTCACAGAACGCAGTGTTGTTTCTAAATGCACCGAAACTCAAAACGTGCTTGAATTCCTTGAACAGTTTAGGGGTATGAATATGCATTCATGAATAATCATAGTATTGTAGTTTTCCATACCGAGTTAGTAGAACATTGCGTCACATTTTGAATGAGTCCATTTAATAACAGGTCAAGTGTGTAGATCGCTCGGTCGCATGAATAACTCATTACCGCTAAAATTATCTCATCACACATTGCTAAGCCAAACGACGCTTATTGGAATTTTGAGGGCAATAACCGCTACTACTAAGCAGTTGAGTTTCCGCTTGTCTCAAAAGATAAAAGTCAATTATATTTCTAATAAAATAGCATTCAGGGCCCACAGAATAGATGTACAATAGTATATAGCAGCGAACGATCGAATCAATTTTGTACGACACCATTTAACGGTAAGTATCTGCAATCAAACGAAACGATTTATCGATCTGTCAACCATTATTTTGAATATTGCGATTTTCTCTGCTTCGCTCAATACAAGTATTTGGAAAACTGCTTGCTTCTACGTACCATGTAACCAATCGGATATATTGAAAGTGAATATTGCAGCAGACATCACTGAGCGTAATGTAATATTTTACTTGGTATTCCTCATTGTGTTTTTTCGATGGGTTTTGATTTTTAACCATCGAATTTATTAACAATTTACGTTAAATAGTGGTGCAGAACATAAAGAAAGTCTACATACCCGAATAGTTGTTAGCCCTGTCTCGATTGGGTGCCAAACAGCAATTTATCGCAAGCCAGCAATACTGGTGAGCCGCATTATATTGTTAGAATCCAAGGTGTGGGGTAAACAGAGCATTGCTAGATAATGCAAAACAAGTCGTCGATATTGAAGAATACAGGCTAACTAGATAGTAGTGTTTAAAAGTATGAAAATATCTGCAAATACGGTTTCTATCCAGTTGCGTCGTCGATGCGATCATAAATTGACGAACCAATGTAATTATAAATTAATCACAACGTTGACCACTCCCCCCTATTGGCTCGTCGTTTGTCGTTGCCATGGTTGAATCGTGCTCTTAGTATTGATGAAATGTCAAGAGCTTGCGTAAGTTTCGTTGCAGCATCCTTGCACACAGATGGGGGCTCTTGGGTTCATTCCGGTGGTAATAACGTAACAGCGTAAATCAATATCGGAACGATCGTCCAGAGGTAATCATAATTTGACCAGTTCAAATAAGATCATAATTAATGATGAACGACGCATGTCAGTTGATGCCAATTAGCCAATTATTCGATTTAAGCAATTGTTTCATCGCTGACTGGAGGCAAACATAAACTACAATGTGAAGTTAGCAGGGCAATCAAGACGTCACCAATATTTCACAAAGGACTATTTTCTAGGCTTAAACTCCTTTTTTTTTCGCCTAACGCTCTAAACTTACATGGAGTTATGATTTTATGTTAAGTCATTACTGTAAATGATAGTTTTTTTGGATCTTTCGTAGCATATAGAGTGAAGCATCGATGGATCCTGACAAAATAAAAGGTGCTGCGATATTAAATGTCTGCCTGGTACCACGTAGCATGCCAGTAACTATCAAACACACTGACGTTTGTTGAATTGATGCATTGTATTGACGTCTTATATAACAATGTAGACATTAATTTGCTTTGCGCCGTCACAGTAAATACAACACACATTTGTTATGCAGCTTTCAATAGGATGCGATGGATGAAGATTCTGGATGATAACACCGCAATGCATCAATCGATTTCATTTAGCCCTGAACATAAAATACATGCTGATGTTTTGCACATCAAAGTATAATAAGCTCAAGTAGCGCTACACACGATCTATTGTAGGAAGAAACCAGGGTTTTGCGTTGGTATAAGACAGCGTGGCACCCAATAGTAGGATCAATTGGAGCGGCCGAGAATATGCATGGTACGCATTGGGTCAGTGGCCAAATCAACTGTTCAAACAGGCAAATGTAGCCTATAATAATTACTCCATTCCCCTTTCAGCAATGCCGATGATAAGTGATAGATCTATTGCGATATGTACATTATTGACACTCGTCATAGTCTTTTTATAACACTGCAGTCTTTGCTTTCCACCCAGACATTCAACGGGGCAGGGTGTGTTCAAATGCGGAAGCGCAATTACTATGTTTCAATAGCATATTGTGAGAAAGGTTTTCTCCAGGTGTATTAGCTCATGGTCATTTATTCGCATCATTAACTATATCAGAGGCTTGGACGGCTTTACCAGGTTTTGGCATTCAGGATATTTTTCAACATTCCTTGCCACACATGGGAAGGACTGTACTTTTACCCAATGGAATATGAATGCAGATATAGTATGGTTAGTTTCATTGCAACCAAATCAATATATATATCAAACCAAGTGCTTATATCGGTTACCAGGCTTGCGTGCTTTAGTGTACACATAGTCGTGGCATTAATGCTTCTTCTGTATTACCCGAAAATACGGACATGTTCTATATTAATGCATCATCTAATATTTGTCAGTTACTTTACGACCTTTATCTTGCATGACCCTGCTCGATGCATTATATTTGTCTTCGGCAATGATCAGTCTGGTCGATGAAAAAACGTGGGATGTAGATTAAGAAAATTAATGGATAGTACAACCACGTGTAGATGTGTATCGCAGTAGACTTTGCTCTAACGATGGTGCAAATCAATATATGCCTTTGTGTACCCAAATACTGACATCTACATACTTTTCGAACGTTCCCTTTGGAACTCATATTTCCAGTTTTGTAGCTACCGATACGCATTTACTTCATTGTGTTTGTCAATGGCTGAAACTATCTCTCTGGCTATTTATCTCTATATATCAACCCTAAATACCACAGCACGAAATACTACTTATTTTTGTTAAGAAGTTATTTTAGGTATAGGGAACGGCATATCAGTAGCTAACGAGATCAGTTTCAAGTATAAATAAGACTTTGTCAATTCGTTATTGAAAATGCTAGAATCATTGTCGTCTATCTCATCGATATAAACTTTGACTGTCTTCCTGGAGCACATTACTGTGTTTATTAGTACGATCGATTATTGGTAACGGTGTGAATCATCTACTTATCGAAAGCATGCTATCGTTTGTTACACAACATATGCAGAAAAACTATAGAATCAACGGACGATAAATGGAATATAAATAATTTTTCTAAGCTTATTTCTTTTATTCAGTGTCCACGTAAGCAATGGCAGGTTTATGCATGCACAAACACAGGTCTGTGTTATCTCTGCGGGAGAACATTACCGCTATAAAGGTTATATGTAATTTAGTCGAAACTGATGTATTGCTTTTTTGTAGTCCCTATATTCCCTAATGCAAGATTCTTGTCTTGTGCAATAAATGGTTCCCCGCTGCAATATACCGGATGTACGTGTAATTATTTCCATCACATTGACTACAATAACTTGCAGGCTTCACAACGACCATGACTTTATCCCAGTAGTTGAAATGTGTCAGTATGGATGGCATCAATGCCACGATGTACGCATAGTATTAGCGGAGGTCAATTGTGTCGTGCAATGTTTCATTTGGGAGCCCATTCTATTCGAGCAGGTCACATCATGGTGGTGACAGGTTTTGAGCCAAGAATATATTTTATTAAGCCATTTGTAACTTTAATATGCTCGTGGCGTATCCAATCTTACAATACTCCTAGTTGTAGCGACGTTTGGTAATTTGTAACTAAGATGGTCACGATAACATTTACGGGTGCATTAATATAGCAAGGCAATAACATATTAAGGATTAAGGCTTTGAAATTTATGTTTATTTGAGTGGTAATTCCCAGAGGTAGTTTTGATTCAACCGTTTTTCTGATTAATGCTGATCGCTCACGTAGAATAGTTTTGATATGGTAAGATCGAGGACATAACTGTCATATGTCAACCAGTGTTAAGTACATTTTTACTTGTACACGTCAGTTACGAGCTTGGGTTCTCTCATATAGTAATATGTCGACCATGGTCCAGTCGACCGTCGAGTGCGTATATCATGATAACAACTGATCAATGCTTTGGAAAACTCGTCGTTGCAGCATATGCGATGCATTGAGTACTGATCCCTTTCAACTATGTCAACACCGTAAAGGCCTCAAACGGCGTCTGGCTTGGCACTTATCCTATAACAGCTAGGTTAGATGGCTGCATATCAATAATGCAGCGGGGATGGTAAACGTTATAGACTGTATCCTTGTGCAGTCATATTCTGCTCTAAGTTAAAACAACAGCTAACATCGATGTAGTGCCGAACTTATTGGACGCGAGATATTTAAGAATATATATAGCGTTTTGAGGTGACCTTCCTTATTTCCCCGATTGACTGGCGACGCGAACGTATCTTGTAGCACTTAGGAAGCGCGATGGAACAGAATTCGTATTCGTAACTGCTGGCCCATGCATTCATCGCTGCCAGCAAGGCAATCAATTCGTGAAGCCATCACACATTTTTTTTGTTCCCAGTCCAAGCCGCATAATACTCGTGTGATATCCTGACCTTTGTGCCTCATTTATGTTAATCCTGAGCTTTGGAAAGTTTTGCGGGGCTTTCAATTTTGACTGGTGCAAAATTCATTTGCAGCCAAAAACTGCAGTTTCCAATAGTCTGTCTGAATACCATTAGCATTTGTGATGCTTGGTGTCATTTATATAGCAAAATCAGTATACTGAATTCGATCTTCGGCAACTTAAATATAAAAACGACTGACATTTATGCACAAATTGCTTCAAGATTTGCTTTTGTAATGCTACTATGCCCAAATTGAGCTGCTTTTTTCTTTTCTTATTACCCCATATTATCCTTGAAAGGTTGCACATTTCCAACCAGGCTGGCGTTAGATAGAAAAAGAAGAACAGTTAATGCTGGGTAATAAAATAAACGATTGGACACTTTGAGCAATAAGCACTGTAACTGGTAACATTGTTTTGCTGCTCACATTTACAAAAGGGACCACGCTGGTGAACGTTATTGTAAAACTGAAACATATTCGTTTAAACCAGCACAGGTTACGTATAATATGTCCAAACCGCTAACCAGAGCAATGTCCGTACGAATGTGATGAGCTCAGGTGGTTGGGATGTCTTGTTTGTTAACTATATGCCTTGACTGTGTGCAAAGGCAACAACATTATCTTCACTTACATATCATCTAATTGGATCAACTGTACGTTTCATTCATATAATTCTCAGACAGGGTGAAGCACATCATAACAATTTCTGTTGTCGTGACATCTTATCTTGTTTATGCCTTTACGCCAATACTTGAGTTTAATCTGGATGAATCATATATATCCTTACACAACTTAATATAAAGAAAAAGGGATTTCAACCAACAGAGCGACGATGCATAACTAGAATGCGAATGCTTATACCGAAAGCATGAAATTGCATGAGTATTGTAAGAAAATGCCCATTATATGTTTTACATTACGACACCCGTGTTTCGGATGGCAAAACACCAATCATCAATTGATAGTTAAGCTATTTGTATAGTTAAGGTAAGACTGTAAGTTTTTGTACTGGTAGATAGCGAGATGTGCTGCCGGCGTCTGAGATTTCTTATGAACGCCATGCATTCTTATTGTTTCCTGGAACACTGCGACCTGCTGCCTATGATATTTCCGAACCATCAAAATAGCATTATCTGCCAATTTATATCTATAACACACCATACATCATCAGACCAGATAAAGCAAAATGTATGTTGTCAACTTTGATTGCATAATGATTTCGTAAAGCTACGGTTAATCAATATTGAATTGTCAATGTGTATAGTGATGTGTGCATGTTAAACGAAACCAATCCATCATGCAACAGACGAATTGCATCCTTTGCTTGGTGGAAGATACCTTAATCACTTTCAAAACACAATACAAATTGAATGAACAAATGGGACACTGTCTCACAATACAACTTTAAACACATCCACATACACATATATATATATATATATATATATATATATATATATATATATATATATATATATATATATATATATATATATATATATATATATATATATATATATATATATATATATATATATATATATATATATATATATATATATATATATATGTTTATACTTGCCAAAACGGAAACATATATATAATTGATGAAAATGTTAATATACGACATAAGTGGCTATCACGTGCGCATTCAGTGTGTTGTAGAACACGGGGCTTAGTTGTGGACAATATAGACCTGTATCTGTTAACATCAGTGAGTTAACTTTCAGGACACCAGGTGGAAAGTGATTGGTTCGTGTTAATGCTTTGTGACGGTGTGGCTAAAGCGTGTCTTTCGTTTTGCATGAGGATTGCATTTACCTGTGCTTGATGCGCTAGTTCCATGAAGCGTTCATAAGACATAAGCCTGCGACTTGTTGGCGTGTAACTAATTATGAAATATTGGGTCATTTTATAAGAAAAAGTAATGCCACAATTAATCAAACCTTCATCAACTGACTAAATCAATTAAGATATGCATTTTAGTCCTGATTTTGCATTGTGAGGTTATTAACGAAACTAAAGTTTTTTCTTCCAGTAAAAGAAGCAGCACTGCTGCAAATGATTGCTAATAGCACATGTCAAATTATTATCAGAAGGTAATTCCAAAAATATCCACGGAGGTCAACGTTGGATGGCTAGTGTGGTTTTTGTTTAGGACAGATTTCTACCCAAGCCATTTTGGTTTGTCTTTTACATCACTTGCGATAGCATTGGTAGGGATGTCTCATACCACATAAATACAGATGTGAATGTAAGAAGGTGGGGTGTGCTGGGCACTGATAACGTTTATAGCGGTCAAATGGCACAGGGCTATTAAATCAGAAACATTTATAATTTTTACCAGGCCCCCATAATATCTTCGCACTATAAGGGATATTTATGCAGGCATACCATTTGGCATATGAAAGGAATGCAATTCATGGGGTTGGCTTTCACACACGGGGGTCGTATAGTCTGCAATAAATTGCTGTCATGAGGATTGGACTGTTCATCTCGAGTGATATAGTCATGTAGCTCAATCTACAGCTGGTTTGGCTGTTCATTCGACCCTACGTGTGCTATGTATGTCCACGAGCTTATTGCAGTTATGTGATCACAATTGACACAACACAAAATCAATGCTGGAGTGTAAATTAATTATTCGTGTTGACATATAAGGGATTACAACATTGAGAGGATGGCTATCAAAAGACAACAGTTTGTGTCAAATAACAAATTGCTAATTCAATCTATCCATTCGTGTGGCTATAGTCTTTATAGATGAGCTGATAAATCATGCACACGCTAGCAAATACACTAAGCACGAGTGACAACTAGCTCTTTGTAACTGATTCGTAAATTTTCGAGCAATGGTGCCACTTAACAAATATGGCCCACTAAGGTTTATAGGGACGCATGTCTTCAACGTTTAACAGAACTTCATCAGTAGGTAATTGCATGCGTTGTTGTCCGACAGTATTGCTTGCAATGTTCAAGAGAAAACCGAAGCTCACTTCCTATAAAGTCGTTAATTAAAGTCTGCAAGCCGTTACCTACATCACCACGATAGCTTAAATGACTAATAAATAATCACACAGTGACACGGTGATTAGACCCACTGCCATCATCTTCACACCCAAACAAGCGAACACATGCAACAACGAATAAGAAAACTAATGGATGGATTCATCATCGGGTTTAAAGGTAGTGACTGTTTCTTAGCAAATGCGCATGTGAATTAAGTGGTATTATGGACGCAAATGGATTTATTATTAGCGTCCCTGGAAACATTTGTTTGGTTATAGCCGCTCCCGTAATGTCAAATCTTTATCGTATTGAATAAAGGTCCCCTAAAATTCCTCCATAACTATTCATATATTAATGTAACAAGCAAACGCGGTGCATGGAATAGGCGAAAAAAATACTTATTTTCACCAGTGTATAATGACATGTATTTGCGTGCTTGAAGCTTTTTGCGAGTCATATGCGATAACGGCTTTTTACGGACATGAAATTTTGTCAGTATATAGAACTTGCCTCGTGATAATGATTGTAACAGTAAGCATTCACAGTAACAAAAAACAGCAAAAAGGGCGATTAGTTTCAAGGTTTTCTACTGCAGCAGCTTAGCGGCAGGCTAACAGCAGTTCGTGTTTAAGTAGGCCAAATCTTACGTAATCGACCAAAGGCCAATGGGTTTGCATTGACTTGGGTAGGGGGTCATGTCAAAACAGGCCAAAGCTTACATAATCAATCAGCGGCAGCATTCATCGCTTTCGCGGTGTATTGACTTGGTTTAGGGGTCATGTCAAAACATCTAAGCGGCAGCAGCTTGTGATCTTATAATAGTGCGCGTTACCAGCTATTATCGGTCCGTGTATATACTGTCTTTATGTCTCAGCGACAGCGTGCACTGGATGTCCCGGTGCAATCAAAGCGGGTATATATACGTAAACACGCATACACGCACATATATATATATATATATATATATATATATATATATATATGTATACACACGGTTTCGATGCCAAGCTTCCGGGCGCCGAGCAGCTATCTAAAAATAGCATATATATGTGAAATTTATAAGTGCGTGTGTTTATATACGTATATATATATATATATAAAATATATATATATATATATATATATATATATATATATATATATATATATAATATTTATGTCTTCCAACGATAGTTTAGCATTTTTTTTTTTTTTTTTTTTTCTCCAGTCAAGGTTTTTCGGGCTATTCTCCGGAACGGTTAAACATATCAACATGAAATTTTGGGGAATGATGATAGATCAAGTTGAGACACAACTGGCGATCCAATTTGACGCGCATGCGCAGTGTTGGAGGCTTATGGGATCGATTTTTCGTCGATTTTTTTCCCCCATTTTCTGTAACTATCTCCTCCATAACTACTGCAGTTACGAACATATGAGTTATATGGTTGTAACAAGCAATTATCGTAGCATGGAATAGGCGAAAAAAATACTTGTTTTTTACCTTTTGTACTTTGTATAATGACATATATTTTAGAGTACCTATCGCGATTTTTGCTAACGAGTTCTCTCCTCGCTGATATCTCTGAAACGGCTGTATTTACGGACATGAAATTTTGTCAGTATTTAGAACTTAGCCTCGTGATAATGATTGTAACAGTATTTTTAGCATTCACAGTAACAAAAAACAGTAAAAAGGACGATTAGTTTCAAGGTTTTCTACTGCAGCAGCTTAGCGGCAGGCTAACAGCAGTTCGTGTTTAAGTAGGCCAAACCTTACGTAATCGACCAGAGCCTTGGCTGGGTTTGCATCGACTTGGGTAGGGGGTCATGTCAAAACAGGCCAAACCTTACGTAATCAATCAGCGCAGCATTCATCGCTTTCGAGGTGTATTGACTTGGTTTAGGGGTCATGTCAAAACATCTAAGCGGCAGCAGCTTGTGATCTTATAATAGTGCGCGTTACCAGCTATTATCGGTCCGTGTATATACTGTCTTTATGTCTCAGCGACAGTGTGCACTGGATGTCCCGGTGCAATCAAAGCGGGTATATATACGCAAACACGCATACAGCATATATATATATATATAGATATATATATATATATATATATATATATATATATATATATATATATATATATATATATATATATCTATATATATATATATATATATATATATATGCTATCTATATATATATATATATATATATATATATATATATATATATATATATATAGATATATATGTATACACACGGTTTCCGATGCCAAGCTTCCGAGCGCCGAGCAGCTATCTATAAATAGCATGAGAATTTATATACGTATATATAATATAGTAAATATATCGTATAATAAATCAATTTAATATGATGAATGTGATATAGTTTACGTGTGCGGGAAATCAGTCAAACGAACAATCGTATGTACATCCTATATATATATATGCAAATATATACATATATATATATATATATACATATATATAAATATCGGATATACCTAGATATATAAATAAATATCCCTGTAACATTTATTACATGGTTATATATACATAGTATACATACATATATATGTAAAATTACATATACACGATAGGGAAAAAAAGCTTGTATATAGATACATGTATTTATACATCTATATATATATATATATATATATATATATATATATATATATATATATATATATATATATATCATATATATTAAATTACAAACGCGGTGAGCAGTGTGCATGTTTCACTGCAGTGAGCAGTCTGCGTGCTTGAAGCTGTTCGCAGTCACATGCGATAATGGCTTTTGAGGGAAGAATTGCTTACACAAAAGGCTTTGTGGCAAACATCACATATATGCAACCTGAAGCAGTTAATTAATTTGTGTTAAATCCTGCAATAGCTTCTGATGAATATTCTACTATAGCAATATCATATCCTCCACAGCTACGACATTTCGGAATCGTTCGGTTATATAACACACATATCGCGATATGTTTGCCAGCGTCTGTTAATTTTCCTCTGATTGAGTGCATTTTTCTTCTGCAACACGAGATATGTGACTGCCTATTGTAATATATCTCGTAATAACGGATGCTCAATTAGCATCCGTGTTGTAACGAAATGTAACAAATGAAAATCAATGCATAATTGAAGCCGATATGTAATCGCGCTAAGAGCTTACATTGCAGCAGATAAAATATGGTACAGCATGCAAATAAAAGTGAAAACTTGTATGTATATACGATGACAAAGCTTGTGTGTGAATTAGAAGTCAACATAGTAGAAGCCTGTTTGAACTAAATATATGGTGTATCGTGGAAGGAGATAAGACAAATGAAAACTCTGATATATGAAGACGTGCATCCACGCCCATTCCCACATAAATCACTTCTTATGATTTCGACCTGAATAAGCGTAAGCTGAGCAAATGTGCCGCATGCACGAAATACGCCTCAGTGTGCCTATTTGTAGAGCGTTCGCACGCTAAAACTAAAATCATGAGCCACAACTGCTAATAATCTCGACCTGTAAATCACATATGACGTGGCCAAAGCAAGCGTTAGACTATCGACGTAAATGTATGCATCCACTGTTATTACCTGCTGGGTGTCATATAAAGTACCACAGCTTGGCTGTAGAATGTTTATAACAGTTGGTATCGTAAAGAAATCAATTTAATTGATGAATGTGAATAGTTACTACGTGTGCGGGAAGTCAGTCAAACGAACAATCGACATGTCATCCCTCCTATGCCGAATGGTACAAACTTTATCGAATACCAGTAGCATTTGATGCGCAGTAGAGTATCTAATAACAATAATTCAGGAACAGGAAGGGACAAACGCTTGCATCGAGAACAGCAATACGCTTCGGAGGAAATGATAATGCTAAAACAAGCTTTCAGTTAGCGCGAATTATTGTCAAACTCGCCGCATATAGTTTGAGGGAATAGATTTGCACCATTTTTTTGACGTAATCAGTAAAGGGTATAATCTAATTGATATCTCTCTATCCATTTCTACATGACCGGGAATTTTCCAACATTTAAATTTGCGCACTAAACAAGTGTCGTTTTCATATTTCAGCGGAATTCAAACAGATAACCTGACCTGATATATATATATATATATATATATATATATATATATATATATATATAGATATATATATATATATATTAGATATATATATATATATATATATATATATATATATAAGATATATGAAATATAGATATAGATATATATATATATATATATATATATATATATGATATATATATCATATATATATATATATCTATATATATATATATATATATATATATATATATATATATATATTGGCAATACAGCATCATTTGCTATTGTACAATATAATAGCATCATTTCCGCTATTGTTTGAGTTATTACATTTTCGGCTGGTTGTTCATATTCACAAACTAAATGCCAAATTTGTCAAAACAACTCGCCCAGTGCAATTCTCTCATTACCATAGAAATGATCCTGGACAATGTATAACGGCATCCATGTATTTTTGTGAATTTAAAGGCACAAGATTACTCTAACTGATCAACTAACATCATCCAATTCAATTGACATCATTTCTTAGTGTTGTCGCTTATTTCCTGCTGGGAATTACAGTTTGCGCTGCAGCTATCACAAAGATAGTCTAGAAATATGTTGCTTCAGGTGATATAATGCAATACTCGTTTAATATAGTTTATCTATTGAAGAAGAATGAAATGTAAGTGAGTGACCGATCAGTTCTCTGGCATAAAAGGCTTCACTTGGCAATTACATATCACGAGTCACTATGATAATAAGTAATGCAGTATCATTAACACGAGTGTTGTCATATTAAAATGTTAATGTGTGCTCGTAAAAACACAGTCGCATGTATATTGCACGTATCAAGTACATCATAAATGATTATGTTCTAGTCGCGCATATCTGCTCTAATTGTTTTTTTATCGAACTGTATTGCAGGGTGTTGAACATTTATTATTTCACGCCTTTTGATAACACTAGGTTATGGTGAATTGTATCTTCCTGTGGTAATTGTACGCTTCATCCACGCTGACCACCAACTGAGTCTATTATATATTCCATTAATTTCAAATATAATTTGACACAAATAACCACCGTAAACTTTCTAAAATGGCTTCCAATTGTATCTGTTGTTAACAAACATGCAACGATTTTCGGTCAATAAAACAAAGCGAACGAAGCAACTTAACTGCATACATCCACTGACTGTGGATCTAGAATATTAAGGCAAATTGTTTACTGCGAAAGTGGAGATCCCTGCAAATCCTGTATGTTATTACTTGGACAACCTAATCCGCTATATTATGTATGACCTTTCATAAATTTTGATAAAGTGTAAGTTGCAATCACCATGGAATGGAGCAACAAGGACTGCAATTGTATTCTAAATTATTGGAAATCTACGTAGGCAGCAAATGTGTGAAGCGAATTAACTGTAAATTAACTGGTATGGTCCTGATTTTCACAAAAATATATTAAATATAACAAGATGTGACCACATGGATTATTGCCTAATTCAAACCTCAAGAACCCAGATGATAGCCTGGTTAATAAATCGCAACAAATATCCAACCTTGTATCGCTAGGTGCGGTCATGTTATCGACCGCTGCATATTAAGTTGATGTGAGGGTAGCTTTTTGCCGATGTGCCCCGGCTCAAATACCTTTAGTATTATTCAACACTGAGCCTGCATGCCGACGTGTTCATGACCAGTGCTTGTGTGGCTTATTGACTCAGCAAAGTATGAAGTATGACAAAGGTCATATAACGTGCCACCAGCGTGTTCTGATGATTGCTTCCTTTTTCTGTTGTGTAGTTAATGGTAACATACAATCGTGCAACGGCCGATTGCGATGCCTTACGTGTAATGCGATATATTTAGACCGTCCTCAATATTGTCGACTATTTATGCACAGGAGCTATCAATCATAGCAGTTGTCCGAGTCATTGTTCCGCGCGTTACGTGTCATGAGAGACTGGACAGGGGGCTTGTTGTTGATCCTATTGTCTATTGTACAACACGGGAGCGTTGCTATTAAAAATCCTAGCTGCATTTTGGATAAACAAATGAATAATAATGTTCATGGCGTTGATTAAAAACGTCCGTTAGTGAAACTTTGGCGGAATATTGCTCCGCATATGTGCTACATTTTCTCTAGCTTGAACTATACACAGGAAACATAATATCAGTTTGGCATCAGTAGAAGTAATCAGTGCAATCATTGTTTGGAACGTGGTCTTTTTCCACAGCCGCACATAGAATTATTAAATGCATCCTCCGACCTTTAGTCGAATTATGCTATCCTGTTCGCATGTTACCGTATCAAGTTAAGTCCATTCACAGCGTTTTCACGTGATATGTCACTTGTTTTGGCAAAATTGAAAATAATTAAATCTAGAGCGAGATGCCTATCCTTAATCACAATATTCATTGTCACCAAATCATGAATAACCCTGCATATTTTACTGACTGCCTTTAATTTCGAATTGGAGACCCATACTTATTTTATAAATAAATCACAGCTATGAATCGTGGTCTAATAATGTAGCTTATCTCGCTCTCTGATTGGGAAATGGCCTTAACTAAGGGTACTGCGTGATGAATTGATGTGTTGCATGATGCCTGAGCCTCGGATGTACATTGATTACCATGTTTTCCAATATTGCTTTTGCTTAATATAGCTGCTATTCATTAAGGTTATGCGTGAAATTAGATCACTATGATTTGTTATTTAGACTCCGAGCTAAAATAGCTACACCCTAAATATTGTTTCTCAGAAAACCACATCAATGTTATAAATACACATTTAACGTAAATACAAAGCAGGATGCATTGTTAAGTTGGTCCCCTTCGTCTTTGCTAGTAAATAAAATCCATTTATTGATTATTGTTAAGAGGATGTGAGGCTATAATTGTGGGTAATAGGGGTAACCGAATATATCAACGTGACACCAAATACTGTCATTGATTAATGCTAACAGCTTTCAACGCAGCAATTGATAAAAGAATAAGAATAAACAGTCCCCACCATATAATGTATACACTGATACGAGCACTTCCTTCACAATTAAGGTTCATCTCATACATCGCTTGAAACAGGACGTGTGCATCAACGAAAGCAGCTATATCAGCGCTGATTAGGACATCTGATTGAGGGCCTGCCAACCAGTCGTATATTTAAAGAAATACTGTTATCTGCAAAAGAAATACAGTTCACGAGCTCAGACACCGGGATTGATGTAAGCCGAGCTATTTTATAACGCACCAAACCTTCATCATTTGCGTAATTAAAGGGGCAAAAACCCCACCGGCGTTTGCGTATCAATGAAATATATGTATCAGGTCACGTTCCAGATGACGTCATGAGAAGCTACCAACGCCCTTGATTTCATATACGTAATTAAGTTTGCTTGCATCGAATTGGTCTCATAATCAGAGTAGATATAGCACCGTTCCAATGATGCCGTACCATTGATGCATACCACGGCAATGAAACCAGTCATATTTTAATAACTATGGAGAATAATCCACTTCCTACGCCTTATCTGTGCCTCGATACATGTGTTTGTCATACATTTGTCGGAAGTAATTTCCCCTTGCAGAGTAGCCTGCTAACCGGAAACTAAGCATTAATGCCAGATATTGTTGTCTGTTGGATTCTCGTAAAATAACATTACCCGTGTGACCATCATTATCACATAATAACCTTCGTGTAAAGCGTTATCATCACTACTGTACTAATGTTCTTCGATTGTATTCCTGCTTGATATGAAACTGCACACAAATCTAACCACAGTTGGCATTGCATGTGATCATGTGAATAATATAGCCGGGAGCTATTGTTATTAACAATATACATTGCACGGCTGTAGGAATAACCATGCATGGCACATGGGAGGCGCCCGAGGTAGAGCTGATGAGTTGTATTCTGAAACAGTCCTCTATTCGAAATTGTAGTTTGCATGTACGCAAAATAGGTTTGGACACCTTCCAATTTCAGTGACAACCCCGGCCCTTGGGAGCATAACAAGCATGTCTCGAACATGATTCTTTACAATTGAATAAAAGTAGCGTTTTTACCTCGTAGGCCAAGCTTAGCTAATCATAAGCAATGATATCATCATTACATCTCCGTAATATTGAAAATATTATAAACTGAGCAATGTACCTGCCATACCCATGATTATATGAGTGAATCAGGTAATGTACAAGCCCTGTTTTTGCAATATTTCTAGTGCGTGTGAATACGCATACTCCCAATATTAAACAAAGGAAAAAGCAATATTAACTCCATCTACCTGACTGAATATATCGCAGCCACTCATGCTTTTTCTGTTTTTTTTCAGTTATGGCATTCATTCTTGCGCCTTGCTTTGATCAATTGCTCTTATAATCTTGGCTGAAAAGTTATATTTTTATCCAAGGAGAACTCTTAATATTTGCAAACATATACAGCCTGGATATCATTCGAAATTGACGTTCATATGCGACTACAAACCTTATACTATAAATCGCTTCAAAGAACATGGATATTTGCTTCATTGCGGAGATCGCCTGTTTGGGTGTTTTTTTATCTACAGGCTCTTTAACATAGGTCGTTATCTCATTGGATATATGTATTATGGTTCATTTACAGCAGCACAATCACAATGTGACTCATGCAATCGTAACTTGATGAATATCGTCCTACAAAAGGACGCTTGATGATGAGCTTCATTACTTAGATATAACTATAGACTGTTACCTATGTGCATCATTAGGTTAGATATAACTATAGACTGTTACCTATGTGCATCATTAGTTAGATATAACTATAGACTGTTACCTATGTGCATCATTAGTTAGATATAACTATAGACTGTTACCTATGTGCATCATTTAGGACCGAATCGTTAGTGAATGATGATGGCTTGATACATTAGGCAAATACTGCTCGCGTTACAAAGTAAACTTAAAGTACTATTTAAATATCATCAAGAAGCGTATATATTAGGGTGAAAATACATTTTAATGATAGGAATATTGACAGATAACGGAGGTATTTTATTCGATTCACATCAATTACTAGTCGCTATATCGCAATACTGAAAATCCAACTTCTACTTCCTAGTCATAATTACTGATAGGTTCAGATTACTGAATGACGGATTGCCTACACGATAGTTAATAAATAAGTGTTCGTCATCATCGCCGCTTTAAAAACGGCTCGGAGATTAGCAGTCCTATTCATATCGCGAAGCAATTGCAATCGTTATCAGTGCTATGATTGTGTTCGATTGGCCTTAACGCTAAACGTATTAGATGGAAACCTATGGTGCTTATTGCTAATAGCAAATTAGGGATAGTTTGCTGTGAAGCTATTGCCATTAAATGCTGTCACGAGGAACGCTTCTCAGGAGCAGAATAGCATATAGCATGCTCCATTTAGGTAGCACAATGATGTCAGACAATAGCGTTCGCAATATTTAATGTAAACAAAAAGCACAGTTTGAACCAGTAGTTCAGTTGCAATAAATCATGAATTTGAGTCTGCGAGCCGTTAGCTCCATTGGCAAGGTGACCTAAATGACTGCATCGTTAAGCACACAATGACGCTGTGATTAGACACACTGTCAGCAACTTGAAGCCCATATAATGGTCTCATGCAATGAATAGGAAAGCTAATTCATCCTCGAGTAGAGAGGTATCGACTGTCCTCTTATTACGAGGTATTGTAGAGACGCCAAATGATAAAGTTAACAAGCTAATGTACGCCCACTGCAATATTTTAAGCGGACTTGTATAAGTTCATTTATTCATGCTGCTCCCGTTATGACCAATATGTATTGTAGCTGATTAACAGCTCCGCAAAATGCCTCAAATCCTTATTAAGTATCAAAGGTTGTGCGCAGTGCGCATGTGCTATTTGACTTGAAAAGGCAGAGAGCAGTCAAATATGACGACATAAAACACTTCGTGCAATATACATCACGTTTTGATGCGATGATTGCGATGTGCCTTGATTGCCTTATCTGGAGCAGCTCAGTACTTCGGACAGCGCCACCAGCGTCTGTTAATAACCCACTTAGCTTTGTGATTGAGTGCATCTTCGAGCTAATTCATATCCTCGGCATATGCTTTATTAGCATCGTAATAACGGATGCTTTGTTAGCATCCCTGTTGCGACGAAGTGTATCCATATATATATATATATATATATATATATATATATATATATATATATATATATATATATATATATATATATATATATATATATATATATATATATATATATATATATATATATATATATATATATATATATATATCTATATATATCTCTCTATTTGTCTATATGCATATATTTTTATGAATATATATAAGTAGATATATATGTACAAATATATAAAAAAATTAATATATCAATACATCGTCTTTTATCATCCTACAACATAAGTCTACCATTTCCGAGTCTATTATGAACTATAACCATATTCACAAACTAAACGCCAAGTATGTCGCAACCTCTCTGTCAGTGTAATGTTTATATCGTCCTGTACGCATATTTGTATCATGCCTTATTTAGTCTTTGATGTGCTTATGACCTAGCCAGAAAAAAAATTAATAAACAGAGTTTTATTGAATGCCTTTATAATCCTTACATCTGATTACATGTGTGGTTGACAATGTGTGGTTGACAAGTGTTTTCATTATTTGCTCATAGGTTACTGTCAGATTACTGTTGTGTAGCGAGATCTTTACGAGCGTCATCAACACACAGCGGCCATTTTATTAATGGACGTAAATGTGGCATCTAGATTGTAAAAAGAAATGGGGTCGCGGGCCATGCTAATGCAAGCAACTATCCTTGGTCTCGTGGTTTATTTGGTGAGCTACAACGCATTAGCGTTCGCAAATAAAATCTTCAGTGTATAGACACGTAGTATGTATTGTAAAGGTATTATACACAGCGCAGTAAAGACAATAAAAGGCAAAGCGTGAATAAAGCATTGAAATGCTATATTCGCTCGTTAAGTCGTTTCCTGCCACAGCGCATTTATCAAAAATAAACGAGAATGTCTATGTATGATGACACTCATTCTCTTCTTTTCGTCGGATTAAGCGCGCTTTTCAATTTTATTCTCGGTTGTGTCCACAGACGTGGTACAGATCACAGACGTACCTTCCATGACAACCATCGCGATATAAATCATCATCATCTTCTTACATGTTCACTTCTAGTTCGTTCTGATAGGTTTGTACGTACAACCAAAGCATTTGTTATAATGTTGTCATTAAACAAACAGGCATTTTTGTACCGTCTTGCTGCTTTCTGATTTTATTAGACTTCGAAATTGTTAAGCAGTCCCCATCTTACTGGCATCAGCTTTACTGATCACTGTTTTTCCTTTCGCTGGTACTCTACATAATGCCACCATGTGCCCAATCCAAACATTCCTGGAATGCAACACAAACATTTCACACTGCAGTAAAACAGCAAAAATAAAGACTGAAAAACAATTGTTAACAAAGACTTACGGCGCTGATGCATGTTCTCCACAGTTTGCCCGATACTGAAGTTCCATGTCTGAGAATAGTTCCCCATTGTGGGTCTGGGGTTACAATAGGCCCACTGTTTCGGGAGACGGAAAATTGGCATAACCAAAATAGCTTTAGGCATATTGCAAGGACGTATGTATGACTCATCCTGTGGCTAATTTCTGAAGCTTACGTAAATCAAGCAATACATGAATAGGATCACCAAGCGACATGATTGGGACAGTCAAGCTAATAACATTGGTAACTACGTATGTCTAGAGGTTCTGACCATTCGTGATTTCCAAAGCTGTAGATAGGCGTTTGCTAATATTACAAATTGTTCAAATTATGCGGTCTAGATAATAAATATCATCAGCCTGCCCACATCAAACGCGCAGCTAATGACTGGCCGGTATTCGTGAGCATCTCCAGGGGTTAACTGATGATTAACTAACTTGGGCCACAAATGGTTATCATTTAATCTTGGTTTGCTTAGAACATTGTGAACATAAAGTACATATATATCAATACCCGGCTTCATCACAATGTACATTCTCGGTAATATACTATCTGTGTATGGTCAATTCAATGATTTTAGATTGGAAAGCCATGATCGTAACTAATACATTCCAATAGCTGACGTATCTAACTCGAATATACAGAACAACTAGGGCTGAGAAAGATAAGATCCAGCTGAAATTTCTCTTCAGCCATTACAGTATTTTTGAAAGCTTCCATGCGTCAAATTGCTCTTTATTAACATTATACTTAAGGTCATCAGACATATTATCACAGATAGGAATGTGCCAGTCAAAATAATCCTTTCAACAGCCATGCAGTCCTAACTAGTCAAGTAAAAATGAATCACTTTTCTAGTTGGGTGAAAGGAATGCTCAAGTGGGAAATATTTGAGCTGCGCCAGCTTGTGGATATCACAGATCATCGGCACAAATGTAGCCTCAAATTAAGATGCTCCTTGATTATCTTTCAGGAGAGCCGGCTGTCAAGACACAAGTAGTACAGCAGGTATTTACTGGCGATATAGTGGCTCAAAGTGTCCATTTGACTTACAGTCGTGTGCATTTTCCACTTTGAGCAACCGCATAAAAACATAACGGTATAATCCGGCTCACGGTATATTCAAAGAACCTCTTTGTAGGAGCAGACTTGGTGCCGCGGATGCTAATTACTTTTTGTTAGTTATATTCAGGGGCACAACATACCAATTTATCTTCCAGTTTCGCGTTAGCGTCGTATTGAAAGGTGCTCTATGTTATCTTTTGGATATACAAAGGGCCAGGATATTACACGGTGGTATCTGTCTGTCGTGCGATATCGTTACGTAGTAGTCAAATCCTGAAGGTCGCTGATTGATTACGTGATCAAAATAGAGATTTTCACTATTAATCAATCTCTTAGTAAGCGAAAGGTCCTTTTCAATGTGTCTTTGATCTGCATCTGAATCTCCCGACTCAATTAGACATGATTATGTAGTATATGCTGATAGTACATGGATGTATGTCTGCAATAAAGGGAATTCTCCATCACATCAGGGTGTGATGGCAAATCACCATAGCGCTTATAGCCAAAACCACTACATGTTACTCATTACTAATACATATGGCTAATGGTATCTATCTATATCCGGAACATCAATGAATCGTATGTATCTCACAATATGAAATTTGGTTGAAATGCATATTGCAAATCCACAGAGCAAGTTGATCATTACTTCAAAGTGTCACTTTATCGAAGTTTCTGCAGAAGGAAGCGATGATCATGGTGAGATCATAACTAGATCATGTGATGATTATTGTTTGAGATGGTGCCGAAGCCCTGACAATGAATGCCCTCTGAATAACTTGATGATCCCCATTTGCGCTCCATTAATAATGACCGCGATGCTGGGGATGGTCCGTGTTAAGTCCTTAAGAGGATTAAAGCGTACATACATTATTTTGGTCTCGGTACAAGCTTTTCGGCATGGCAAGTGAGCGTCGATGTACTTGGATGAGCAATCGCTACAACATACAATCACAAACACTACTGATTTGTGTTTTTGCAACAAGCCTACGTGAAGTATACAGTCATAGATATATATACATATATATATATATATATATATATATATATATATATATATATATATATATATATATATATATATATATATATATATATATATCAATTCATAAGATTCAGTGTGTTAGATTATAAATTGTATAATGCACGACGTTAAGGCAATAATATCGAATAAACGGGATAAAGCTGATGATATTGCCTAGAGACTCTGGTTAGGACTAGGCGTTCTGTTTACCAAAATAGTAGGTGGACTTTGGCTCAACGAATTTTCCATAATATTGTTGGAATGGTCATAAAATGTGGTATTGAAGTCTACAAATTGCCGATTTGGAGTAGAGGTTGGCTCGATGCAGAATATATTGGAAACGCATATCGTGAAATACCATCTAATGTTGCCTCTGTATGTTCCACTTTGTAATCGTCATCCAATCACTATCATCCATTCTTATCTGCAACAATAAAATAGGTCCACAAAACACCCAAGGCAATATCTTCTTGAACACACTTTTTTGATACGTCAGTTCCGTGTTGGCTGTAAAGGTACACTCACCTTTACAATAACAAAGCAAAAAACAAACGCAATCATATTCCAAAACTTTCAAAATCGAATAACGTTGCCAGGTATTTCATAGTTAATGTGCGCGTGTTTCAGTAACCGGAAAATTCGTGGTAATGTACACTGCATTTTCCACGTAAAAACCATCGTACGGGTATATATTCCACTTGACATTTCAGATTTTTATACAGCATGTCGCTTGTTGCCATAAATACCTTCCACATTAGCCCTTTCGTGCTACGAGGCGTGTAGGCAGCTGTGTTATTATTTGGAGCCATTGTCCTAGTTGTTTTGCATATTGTCCAATTTTTCGCAATTAGGGACAGTATAAATATGGTTTATTGAGAGCTTACATCTTTTATAGATTCGCTGTAATCTCAACCGTGTATTTAACATAATTATGATAGCGTACACATGGGGAATATCGTACGCTGTCAGAAAGCATACGCGTTGCATTACTTCATACACAGCCTATTTTATCGGCTGCATTGGTCAACAGCAAATACAGAAACGATTCCCATCTTTGGAAGGCATTTCGTGCTACTCGGAATGTACTTCTAACAAATATCACACCTAATTAGCAGTTTCATCACGCCCAATATGTTTTACTATAATTTATTGATTAGAAAGCTCTACAGAGTATTGTTTTGTTGATGGTAGTCTTAGCCACCATTCATTTTTAAGTTGAACGCCTTACTGCGATGCCACTAAACAGTATACATGCGTAGAAAGAGCCCATCCCCTATTACGGCAAGATACCACCTCTCTGCTTGACATCCCGGGCCAAAAGCCAGCACATCGGGAAGAAAGCTAATAAAAATCGATATATTAACTGCCAATGGCAAGTAAATTTGGAACGAGCTGGCGTGAGACAAAGTTGGTGTAGCTACAAGTAGATCCAATGGCGTAATAGACGGATTTTATCATTATAATGTCACCGTCACTAAGAAGACCGCGACTGCACCAGAGCCTACATTTGGATGAATATAATCAGCATTCTAAAGGGTGACCCGTTCTAAGCAATGACTATTTATGTCTAGTGTTCAATGAACGTGCACAGCCTTAGCCTGTGTACGGTTCGCTTTTCTTTAAGGTCTTGCACATACTCGCTTGAAATTCTTCCTTATTCGGTGTGTACGTGTACTCGTTTTGGCTGGATGGGTAATAGGATACTTGCCGACGCACTCCAATATTCATTACTAAGACATCCACTCTAGATAAAGAAAAGGAGCTTCTGGCTTGTAAATATCCAATTTAAAGCTATATTGGTTATTGATACGTTGAATTGGGTATCAACCTACCATGGTGGGACATTCGTCGTTAAATTGGAAGAATCCTTAAAGCATATTTTGTATCGGTTCCCTCTGTTCTATTCTTGTTCATTCTCTTGAGGAAACATGTCGTATAGATCAGAGATCATTGCAGTCTGCTCAAAGAAACAGCTTATCAACTGACCCGCTTTTACTGGCGTCGCAGTCCTGGCGAAAATCACGTTTGCAGAAGTGAGTAATAAAAATATTAAATCGTTACCTGCCCAGTAGCTTTGCTTTAACTTTGTTTAGTTATGCGTTTGTAAGTAGTTTCATGGTACCACGTTGAAGGTACAATATATACGTGACTGGCATACATGTAATCCGCCATTAGGGTAACCCATGGGTACAAACGGATATAAAAATGTTTTGGAGACATAACACTGCTAAGACTCGCACGTTGGACTGATACATATGCTTCCAATATAATACCGAGTGTAAATCGGCTGATGGCCGCCCAATATGATGCCTAAATTTGATATATATTGCTTATGTTCTTTGTAGGCCATTCAGCACAGTCAGCGCTGCTATAATTGTGCTTATTGTATGAAGATGGACAAGGCGTGTGGAATAGCGTTTTTGTCATCAACATCCTTTCGTTGATGATAAGTGCACCCTGAATTTTAGATAAGAGTGACAAAAAAAGAGGTATTCCCAGTCTGTTATGACGCAAAACTTGATGCAATTACTTCAGTAGCCAATTGTACATTTTTCTTTGCTTGAATCAGTACTGCTTTTGATGCATCAGTGAGCAAAAATAGGCAATAACGACGTCGTTGTGTCGGAAAGACACATAAATGTGCATATAAATCTGCCCAGAGTTGATGACATCTTTTCATGTGAATCGGTTTTGCCGGGAGCTGCCATCACAAATAACCTACAGAAGTGACAGGTGGAATACCGATGTTCGACCAGCTAAAACAGCATTTAGATTGTACTTGTGGATTAGACATTTTGCATGGCAAGATCCACAATATATATATGCTAATTCGTGTAAGTGTATATATATATATATATATATATATATATATATACTATATATATATATATATATATATATATATATATATATATATATATATATATATATATATATATATATATATATATATATATATATATATATATATATATATATATATATACCTTTAACACCATTAGACGTCGATATAGCTTTACAATTGTTAGCTGCGCTATGTTTTTGTCAGGTGTTACAAGGTTTTGTACAAGATAAGGCTTCAGCACGCTTTTGTGAATAGGCTATTAGGTTCAGAATGAAGCATATGGGCTAATCGAGCTCATCAGCAGATAGCGCCTTGTGAAATGGATTGATTATTAACAATGCACGATATATTTAAATGATGGATATTGATTGTGTTTGAAGACTAATATTTACCAAGCTAGGCTCTACAGAGTTACTATCGATAGGCTCCTTTTACAATGCACCTAGGTTAGTAAATCGATGGTGAAATAGCTAATTTTTAATTACAACACACTTTATCGACAATAACGCTGAGTTAAATTGCAATAATTCGGATGTATTAACAGCGCTCCTTGGTAATAACATATATAATGTTAGACCAGAACCTTATGTGTCACATTTGACCTACAGCAAGAAGAGTTTAAGATACTGAAAATTTCACAAACCGAAAGTTGGAATACCGCCGGTTTTAAACAGCAAAACAAACGTCGCTTGATGAACGTGCAGGCTACAGTGAGAATAGCCTAACACTTACAACGCTTAAAGTAATGATTACGATGAATGTGAATTACTATCCTCTGTTTCATTCACGTTATATAATTAAGGGCGAGTTGTACACTGGAAGACGAGAATATATATAGCATTACTCAGATGAAATATATGGTGTATTAAAAGCATTCGGTACAAAGGCAAATGTCTGCCGGCTTGATTAATTTGAACATGCTTTCTACAACCACCTCAGCAAACATTATCTATTATTTGGCTGAACAGCGAGTTAGGTCTTACAGCGAGATTTTATTTCAAATGAAATTAGTGCAATACAACTTGACTCATGACCGCCAATACACGTCGATGTACACGTAAATGGGAGCTATCCACAATTTGACACGTTCATGCTCTCACCTATTCGTCATGTACGTAACCTTTAATATTCTAGTGCACTGAAGTTATTTGTGAATATATATATATATATATATATATACATATATATATATATATATATATATATATATATATATATATATATATATATATATTTATATATATATATATATATATATATATATTTATATATATATATATATATATATAAATATATATATATCTCTTTATATATATATTAATATATATAGATATATATATATATATATATATATATATATATATATATATATCTATATCTCTATATATATATATATATCTATATATATCTATCTATATCTCATCTCTCTCTCTCTCTCTCTCTCTCTCTATCTCTCTCTATATATATATATATCTCTATCTCTATATCTATATATATACGATCATTAAGTAGACGACTTTGAATAAAAACACTGCTTTTGTGCGAGAACGAAAATATTCTTCACCTCGGACTATTGCACATAGAAAAATCCTAATATAAATGTAGGAATCTATATAGACTTTGCTTTAGTTTAGGTTATCGTAAAAAAACATTTTGGTACTCCACCATATGAAATTGATCCGCATAGGCCAGATTGCAGCGGTATAAGTTCAAGGGGCGTACAAAATCGAGAGATCCAATGATAAAAACAATGCATAAATGTGTTTTTGTTATAGGCTTAGCTACGATTGCCAAGAAATAACCGCACGATCATTTATCTAGGCAAGATTGCAGGATACCAGAATTGACTGCAAAGATCATTTTGTCCTGCGATACCGAGCTGGTTGAAAAGGCATACTTTAATGATAGGCCTATATAAACCGTGATGTATATGCTGATACTCGTGTGACGTTTCAAACATGAATTATTAAGTTCAGCAGTATCATAGCGGAACATATCAAATGGCCTGCCACCCAATCGTTTTGCACATATGCGATATCAAAGCCAAGTGGAATACGTGATGTTGAATAACTGTTTGTCTGCTCATAACAAATAAATATATATGTGATAGAATGGGACTTGTCAATCATTTCAAAACATGAATTAATTAAGTTCAGCATTTGTATCATACGTCGCGTTTGAACATATCATATATGGCCTGCCACCCAATCGTTTTGCACATATGCGATAGTTTGTTTTCAAAGCCAAGTGGAATACGTGACGCGCGGTGTTGAACTAACTGTTTGTCTCAGCTCATAACAAAATAAATATATATGTGATAGAATGGGTACTACTTGTCAATCATGATAGCAAAGGAGTAAGGCTGATTGATATGAATCGACAATTTAACCAGCATTTGATTGATTCCAGCCTCCACGTCGCTGTTTGACAATCTCCATACGATGACATATATCGCTGTTACACGTGATCTATGTGATGCTCACAAAGCCACTTCGGGTCTATTCACAGCTACTGTAGCAGCATCAACCGGGAAATGACCGGTTGTGCCAATATAAATGGTGTGATGATCTGCTTTTCTATTGGTCGATGGTCTTCATCTAATATAACAATTCCTATTAGTATATTACATAAGGTTTACATAGAACACACCTCTCTTTGTTAACTTACACTCTTAATCATAAGTGGATTACGCTATGATAGCTTTCTTTCACATACATTTCTGTGTAAGGATTGTTTTTCATTGAAGGAGTATCATCCTTCTGTCATCTATATATCATGTACTTACAGGCGGTGTTAGCGCTTTGTCGTTAATAAGAAACATAACCTATGCACTTTGAAATGACCTCCTCGCTCGTAAGAGTACTGACTGATTGTTTGGAGCCACGCAGTATTGGATATGTAGCGTAATTAACCACCTCGATGCTATTTCCGTCAAAATACCCAACACTCCAAGTGCAGACTGCCATGTTACCATAGTAACGCATTTAGTGTTGCTTCTTTTTGGGGCATAATTTATCTAAACCACGTAGCTGGTACGTTATGTGTGATCAAGGCATGGTGAAGGAGTTTGTTGGTAGCATTCAATCTGCACTTGACGCGCTGGACGCATTTTGTGATTCATGGCATTATCCTCATGGATTTGATGGCAATTTGTTTTATAATGAAATTGACATAACAGTAGTCTTCATTCTTTTTAAATGTGTATATTTATATATATATATTTGTACATATATATATACGTATATATATATATATATATATATATATATATATATATATATATATATATATATATATATATATACATAGATATATGTATTTATGTATATATATGTTTGTATGTATATATAAATTTAAATATATATATATATATATATATATATATATATATATATATATATATATATATATATATATATATATATATATATATATATATATATATATATATATATATATATATATATATATATATCTATATATATATATATATTTGCTTAAAATAACCCATGACAGCAGCGAAAATTTCTGTATGCATATCTCTTCAGTGTGGAGATAAACACAGTCATACAGTGTCTAGTTTATGAGTCCTGCTTATGGAGTCAGCGTAACTGTATCTAGGATCATGGTCGAGCGATCCTGTCAAGTAGTTGCCCAATTCAGTAACCTACCACTGGTACTTCAACCTGACTCGTCTGGACATTGGTGTATTTGGTCCATCGCCGATATGACATCTCACGTCCGTGTCGACAACAAATGTTATCCAATGACGACGTTTCTCACGCAAGCCAAGCGGTGGTGTGCGGGTGTATTGAACCTGCTCGCTCCAGATAATTGATTGTAGAGATGTATTAACAACGCACCGGTCGATTTGTTAGCATTAAAGCACGAATGTAATCAGGGTCAAATACACACAGCGTTGTACTTGGCCAATAATGTTACATGCGACGCATCGAGCGAAACGCGACCCCACAGGTAACGCGTTATCGCACTGCATGGAAATTTAATCTCGCAATGTGCTACGCATTGCACCAAGGTTGTCTTATCATTTTTGTGAATAGATCGCCAATCCCACAAAGAGACTCGCACGAGTGACTTACGCTTTCCTCAAAACGTCATGCGTAATTCTTTCAATGGGCAAACTCACAGTATCTTCCAAGAGAAAACGGAATATTTACTTTCCGCAACGGGTATCGAAAAATTGATTTTTCTTTAATCTAATACATCAGCCATTATGCAAACGCTAGCAACAAAACTGCAGCAGTAGTTTAAGCATAACTGGGGTAATTGTTGTACGAATTCCAATATCAACATTGGATATTAGAAAAACTGTTGCGAGCCGCTTCTAATGCAAAAGATGGAGCGGAATCATACCCAATGTCCAGAGGCCAGGCTGACATTGACGGCGATAAGCTATTTATATGCATTTTCGTACATGAATGTATTCAAGGTCGGCCGTCCATCGCAAGAACGTTAGTGTAAGAGTAGGAGTGCATCTATCGCATAGGCTTACACAAGAATGCCACTGAGGTCAATAAAATGTACACTACGTCAGTAATCCGATCCTATTCAAAGATGCGGCATGGTTCAGGAAGCAGTATACAATTCAGCAACATTTATCCGCCAAGAGGTTCGGCTAGCAAGTAAATCGCCCCTGACAATTTACAGTGCAATATAATATGATTTCCGAATACGTCTTGCAGTATCTGTTGATGCAACAATTGGTGGGTTCATCAGGGACAAATCAACGAGGACGAAAAATGATCCATATAGTGTTCAACTCATGACGTTACCATTGCGTATTATGCCTGGCACAAATATTGTTAACTGATGTTCGTCTAGGCACAAGCGCTTTTACTATTATTAGTGAATCATGTCGGGCAGAGGGGAAAGTGTTCTGGCGTGTTAGATAAAATATGTGCCGTGACTTTTGCAGAATAGCTGAATGTTGATGACTTTAATCGTCTCGAGGTCTTCACTCAATAAACGCTACCACGTAAGCACATGCCAACAAGTACAAGACAGCGAATCCGAAATCAATAGTATAATTGCACTATGGCCATCGTGGTCAGCCACTTTCATGTATCTAGCTTCGTATACCTGCATTCAAAACGTCAGCATCGGGCCATTATCGGAAGTTAAAAGAGTACGATAGCAAGTAATTGTCAATATAACATTGTGTTCATTCGTTCAATAAAAGAACACGGAAAGGTAAATTCAAGCGAACAGTGTGATGTTTTATCGGATTGTACAGTAAAACTATGTCTGCTGTATTGTGCAGCCCGTGATTTTAACCATGATCATTAGAAGGGATGTCGGAGGTTTTTAAAAATATTTTTTCTGAAATAAAACAATGCTCTTAACCTAATTAAAGTATGAGAAGTCCAAATTTGCAAACTTGTTTCTTCATCTTAAAGTGTTAACTTGCTAAAAATGTTTGAAAATTGAGATTTTGAAATATTTTGTGACATTATTCGTGACATTTCAAGTAACGTGACGTGAAAGCATTGTTACACCCTAGACATTAAATGTGATGACTTAATAACCTAACATCATGTCTTGGATAAACCTGCAAGGTTATTTTGCTCTTATACTCATATATTTCTGAATGAAATAAGGCATAAAATAACATCCCTCGCCCTGGTCGTAAAGAGGAAATCTATCCATATTGAGGAATATATCCAGACATGTACATGCAGTATATTGTTACAGTGGGGTATTTTAACTTTTAACAGTAATTGGCAGTACGGATGGTAATTGCACATCTAAAACAAAGAAAGGCTGTGAAAAATTATGTATTTTATTTATCTTCTTACTAATGTTATAATACTATATTTATCTAGCTTTACCCCCTGCCTCCCCCATTTATTATCAGCACGATATGGCAGCCGATAGCGTGGGTTGGTCAAAGTCCTCTGGGGAATCGAATTCCTGGGGGACTATAACCTGTCCACGCATATGAATTAGGGGAGATGATCTTGTCCCTGACTTTACAGATGAATTTTAAAATGGCTATACTTTACAAAGGAGATGAAAAAACAGGTATCCCCATTATAGCACAATAGGCAGTGCACAGATGACGTTTTTCCCGACATCCCTATCATTGGACCTAATATGGGAATCGGGTTATGCCCATATAGAATATGTTAGTCAGAAATTCTCGATTTATCGCGTTTTTAGGTGAAGCAATAGATAGAAACTCTCATCCTTAACTGCTGATCCTTTCATGCATCACTGCCAGCAAGGAAGTCAATTCCTGAAGCCATCACATAACTTAAGTCATTTTATTGCTCGCAGTTCAAGTAGCCAACACCCCAGGTGGAATAAACGAGCCGCCCCAAGGCTGAAATGTTACCTTTACTATGAAGCGGAGCACTCGTAATATCCTGACCTTTGTGCTTCTGTTTAAGTTTAGAGCTTTGCAAGGTTGTACGGAGTCTTTACTATCTAATGACTCACAGGAAATGCATTTGCAAGCGAAATACAGGGCGTACACTTATGAAAGTTATGGTTCAACTGAATCGTATTCATGGAGACCAGCACCAGCATACAAGATGCTAGCTGATATCATTGTAATTCATCGGGATCGATGCATCTGTCGTTTATTGCACCCTCTTTGACCGCCGCCAACATAATAATTGAAACATACGAGCAATTTGGGGATGAGTATAGTGTCGTTTTCAACTCACCCAAGAGCTATTTATTAGTGTTCAACAATAGCGTGTGCGATGTAGATTGAAGGTGTTTCGGATGAAAATGCTCTACATCTAGGTGCCTATGTTGGTTTAGACTGTAATTGTGATAATATTAATGTAGCTTGTTCGAATTTAGTGTCACAAACACATTTGTTGATGTCAAGGCCTGGGGCTGGCAATGTAGAAAGGAGTAATAAGTTATTAAACAGTTTCTGTAGAAGTTTTTATTGTTATGCTTTATGTAGTTTGTGTATTTCACTAAAAATAGCTGAAACATAGTTATTGAGCCTAGGATATTAACTCGACGGTCTGTACTGGCCTGTTAGCAAATAGTATTCTTGTATCAGTTGAATAGCAAATTGCCGTCATCGAGACATCTGATGTGTTTATGCCTGTACGCTCATTACTCGGTTATTAATTACAATATGCTGTAAAGTTGTCCGGATGAATCATATATACCCATATTCAAGCTATTGCAGCTTCTAGCCGCAATACAAGGCAAAAGTGATTACAACGTATAGAATGAGGATGCATTACGGGAATACTTATGCTGATACCGGACGCCTTAAAGTATATGAATAATTAAGAACATTCCAGAGTGTATATAATTGCACGTGTAATTCAAGAACTTCCACGGAGGACAGCATTTGATGGTTACTGCTTGTTGTTAAGGTCAGAGTTCTAATCCAGCCATTTATTGCATGACGTGCAATAGCGAAGGCAAGGTATATCGGCTAACTGAAGAAAGTAAGAAGGTGGGGCCGCCAAATGGTGCCGGGCTATTAAATCCGAAAAAAATTGATTTGTTACCGCAATATGGAATCCATGTGGCGACCAAGTAACTTCAACAATCGCTCGATTGCAACGTTAGGATAAGCATCTGTACCATTTAAGACAAATATCTCCCAATGATGCAACATACATGTTTATTTATATACGGGCAGTGAATCAGAAAATAAAAAGAGAAAGACAGCAGTTGAGTATAATTCAATTATCGTGTTCATTTTTCTATCGAGGCCTCTGTTACAAATGCAGAAATGAATGGCCGTTACTTGGGAATCGGGTTTTACCTACATAAGATAATTATAATGAGTTATTGTTTTGAAGCGTCAACGGTTGGCTATTGATACAGACACATCACGTACTACATGATGGCGCAATAGAAAGGTATGTATTTATCCATTCATGCATCACTGCCAACAAGGCAGTCAATTTGCGAAGCAATCACATAACTTGAGCCTATTCCGGGTCGAAGTGGGCAATAACCTACTCGGGGATAACGAAAAACCCATGATCTAGTTCGTCGCAATGTACACTTCACTCTGACTCCATGCACGCGGTAGTTAATGACCTTTATTCCTCCGTTAGGTTTATATAGACCATAGGAAAATTTTACGGAACCTTCAATATTTAATGACTGTTAATGACTAAATTATTTGTAAGCAAATAATGCAGTTTACAGTTGTCGATCTGAATAACACTTGCAATTATATTAAGGAAAACCGGCATTGTAAATCCTGAGCTGCGACAGCTTTATTTTAGAGATAAATGACTTTAAGGTAGCGATTGTACTGGACAGACGTACGAGGCACTTATAGCGTAACATGCCCATACGGCCAAATCGATCCGCTTTTTGTGCTTCAATTTATTTCCCCATATTGCCTTTGCTAGTTGTGTGATTGTACATTTGCAGCCAGTCTGGCGTCGATGGGATTCGCGGTGCTGGCAATGCTTTAACCATAAAAATAAGCCCTTAAACGTGTAACATTTCTTGGTTAGATTAATCTTAACATAATGGTGCAAACAATTCCCATATTTATGGCATTATATCATTTCCACCAGTTGTTACACTTGATTCTGCAAAAAAATGATCACGGTTATTGTCACAAAACGGTCTGACATTGGCTAAGAGAAGTGCGGTGAGTATTTTTCCGAGACACAAGGGGTAGAATAATTTTGTCCATTTTAGCCAGTTCGGCTACAGCATTTCCCGTACCATATACGCTGGTGTTTCAAGATGCGCTCCTCTGGTAATTTACTTGGCCATCCCGACGTCTGTGATTTATCGATTCACTGCAAGCCATATACTGATACCTTCCCCTCTAATATGTGTACATGTCGTTGCAATCAGTTGAAAAAGATTGGGGCACTTGTGAACGGAGTATTCCTTGCTGTAGACAAATAACGATGATTGATCTGGAATAGTTCAACCCGCTTTGTGGCTGTGTTACTATTGTTCATATACACCCATAGCCATGTTATTAAGAGAGGCGGCCGCTAACACATAATTTATAGAGGTGAGTGATTTAGGGTCAACACATGCCGCATATCAAAAGTCCGTTTTATCATTTGGCAGTAGAGTATTTAGCAAGAAGTGTTTGCTACATGGCGTTATACATTTTGTAACATGTGGGTCGTCGGTGCTGAATTTGCTTTTAATTAATGAGGCATGTCCAAACCATCATGCCATTCGTCAATGTAAGTGATGCATATATTATGATAGTGTAAAATGAAAGCTCGTATTAGGATATAAATGAGCATGAAAAGTTGGGTGATTGTGTCAGATATGTAATTACGCATGTCATACGTTATCTATCCTTCATTAACGGACATAATTGGATTAATTATACAGTGACGTCTTATGTTGACGTTGCGTTTGTAGGATCACAAAAACAGTTTGCTCTTCAAGATAAAACATTTGAACTGCTGCAGACGTCAGCTGAAGATGTTCAAAGAACTATCAAGATTAATTATCGAAACACGTCTCATCTGTCACTCAAATGACTTTTTCTGTCCCAACATAATTTACAAAAGACAATCCCAAAAGCTCTCACGGACGCAACGTTTGATGTGTAGTGTGTTTTCTTAGAACAGATTCTTAACTCCAAGTTTTTGCATGACATTTATTGCAGTACGTGGTGACGTGGGTGCCGCATCCTACCAACCAACTACTGATGTTAATGAAAGAATGTGGGGTACGTTGGGTCGGGATCAGCCATGATATCATCGTGTCGCAAATGTTATCCAAGAGGACATCGCCGGAATGCATTAATTAGAATGGGTCTGAGCAACGCAGTTTTTACAGTACATTTATCACAGGTTTTATTTTATCCGGCATGGAGAAAAAATTACGAATATGCAACCCCCATTCAAAAGATTAATATTCGTATGTATTCAAGGATCGGACCTCAATCATGGGAAATATATGTCAGCCTGTCAAAGTAATAATACATACCTAACTTTTACACTGTACAACGGCGCTTTGGTGCATGGCATTAATGTTATGCGGGGTGAAAAGGGCTAGAGCGATCACGGGTTTTGTTCCTGTTATGTTTTATCTATGTTAATACGAATGTTTGTCTCTTGCATTATGCTAGCAGTTAATATGCACATTGTGCTGTGTAACAACCCACTGCATTGAAAATGTTTTCGGCCAGACAGTAAAATCGTCGATTGGGGGTGTGTTTATGTATTCATGCGTTTGAGATGCGCAAGTTGTTTTTAATGAAGCGAGTAATAGCGAATACACAGGCAGTCGGGATGTTGCAGGGCTACACACGTTTGCTCCTCTGGCTCATAGTGTCAACAGAAAAGCATTGTTTTATGAACATATCTTTGATCTATTGTTAGAAAACCTTTTGTTTGTAGTTATATTCCAGATACTTGGGCACGATGTGGTTTTGTGTGTTTAATTAGCTAAGTATATTTAATAGCCGAAATTAATTTAGTGATTTAAATGCTGGTGTTGATACAGTGTTTCCCTAAATGTTTCTGCATGCATTGGATGCATTACTAGCACATCGTGTCAAGTGACAACTCGCTGAGGCGATGGACATTTCAGTGACTATGTATGTCAATATCTACTCTCAAAACAAAGCACGATTTCAATTACTGAGCACCCACTATTAGTGTAAATTCGAATCACCACAACATCAATTGATATGTCAATACTAGCTGGTGCAAGTAGTTCTAGGTAGCAGGATTGCATGCGTGCATGAAGGTCGTATCTGTGATATTTGGTCATGAGGTGCCAACTCAAAGGCAATGCACACATGACATATCTGGCACATCTGGCATGAGCTTGAAGACAACGCTGTTGTTTAATGTAGCCACTTGTTGGCATTAATTTGAGGTGACGTAAACCAATTAGGAGCATATGAGAAAGCCTTCAAAATGGAGACTTTGTCGCCGATGAATGATATGTTTCATCAGAGACTTGAAGTGAATGGGGCAGAATTAACACCAAAGAAGCGCTGTGTTAGATTATCGATAATCTAGTATGGCTTTATCTGGCCGAGACTCAAACGGCTTTTCGTAAATGACAAACAATCAACTCTTTCATACAAGTTATGCTGCTCTGCAGGTCGCAAGGCGTGTAATATATACGGAGACAAGACCTTACGCGGCTCATTGATTTGTGGTTGACTTGAATTCGCCTTGTCAACACGTTATGTGTCGCTACTTAATTTTCAGGCCGCATGTATTCGTTTCTAGATGACATGGTGGTATTTAAAACGCCTTCATTATGGGTTACCTGACAAGAATTCAAGCATGTAGCAAACGTCAGCATGGTTTTGTTAGTGTCGATGAACCGCTTTGTGTGGTACTTATGCAAACAAACGTGTTTTAACCATTTGCTGAGTCACTATTGTTTGGAATGGCTGTCCTACTGAGTTAAGCTTGGCCTAGCACGGTACTTTTTTCGAAGGGATTTTGTTTGATATCAGTTATCAATTACTGCACTATTCCCCTCACATACCGCTAGAGAAAAAAGCAAAATGAGTCAACTATATAATTAAAGAGTATGTATACCGTTGGACTAGATTCCTAGTTGTTTAAAATTATAGCACCGGGTAAGGTGAAAAAGCCGGTTCCCAAGAAACAAAACAATGCCGACATATATCATTGCAGTTTCGTCAAGTTACGTGACGGTTCCAGCTCATAAAGAGGACGGCCCGGCCTGGTCCGCAATAGTATTGTGCCTAGACCATCGTTATGGAGTTTATAATGATATGCATACATATGATCGAAGAGGCATATTTTCGCACGCGAAAAAAAATGGTATGGCTGTGCTTTTTGTAACAGACCGGGTTTTCTACAATTTCAGGGCATATGATTATTGCATAAGTTAGCGGCTGCATCGGCATCATGAAGCTCAATCGAGCTGGGATCCAAAAAAAAGGGGTACGTTAGAATTGATTATTATAAACCTGTGCTGTGAAACAGCAACATAGCATGCGGCGGTCTGGTAGCACAATCTACAGCAGTTTTGGCTTGTTGTGCAAATCTGTTTGTTTACAGGTTTGTTGCAGTTGTGTTGCCCAAATAGTCCTAGATACATGTAATGGTACTGTTTAAATTTGTTACATGCGGTTAAATCACAATGTTGAATTGGGCAGACCCCTAGGCGACAGGTGTCAAAGCCAATATTGAACGCAGAGATCAGCTTACATTGCTGCCCCTCCATCTGAACGCTCGTGTAGATTGTGCTTTTTGATTCATTTTGAGGTAATATGATGGGTTCGTTGTGATTTCTTGTTGTTAACCTTTTACAAGCATGTCGTCCCAGTAAATAAATGCACAGAAGTACCATTTGCGACGTGAAGAAACAGATACGTATAATGTTTACAACATACATTAAGAGTTGCGCTATTAAGAGACAAAACTCGTGAACAGTTTTTGTCAAATAACAAAGGGTTCATTCATTTTATCAAATCGTTTCGCTATGATCTTAAAGAACTAGCTGTATGTATCATCAACACGCTTGCAAATGCGCTAGGCCTGAGTGACAATGAGTAATTGATCCATAAATGTTGGAGCAATTGAGCTTATTAACAATTATGACTTACCAAGGTTTATAAATAGCTTGTCATGGAAATGCAACTGCATTGTATCAGTAGGTCATTGCATTTTTGTTATTGATACGTATTTTATCTGATTGTAAGCGACAAATTATATCATAAGATGATTGCAAACGATGATTATTTTGGCGTAAAATAGACAGCAGCTTACTGCATTGTTTCAGTATTCATTGACATAGCATAACAATCAATGCAGCATTAATTGATTAAAAGGGAACGAATTATGTGTCAAGGATTTCCTACGCAGTATCTCGCGGAGGCCGTGGAACGTGGTTGTACAACATGATTGCATATCATAATCGTACTTATATGCCGGAATACTACAGACAACATAGTCTCGGTCTTACTATTAATAAAACCAGACGAATCCATGGGAAGTATGAATCGTGAATAACTATAGGCTATGCATTAACTAAGCACTTCCAATACTTAATATGACAGGGGTTATGTGTTTCACTATATTTCACCATGGTACGAACAACAGACTAAATTCAGTTTTTGTATCGCCAGATGAAGTTGCTCATTGGCACAGCATAACAATGACATGTCAATATTGTACCCGATACAGTGTTGTCTATTCCGTCCAGGCCATCTTAGTCTAATCTGGCATTCCTAAGCTTAAAGATTAAAAATTGTAACCTGGCAAAAGTCGACAGTTTACCAGGTCATTCCTATGCTGAGGAATTTCATAACACGGGTGTCGACCAGAAACATGAAATCGGAACAAAAGATGGATATTTACCCTTTCTATTCAACCTCAACATTCATGCAACAGTTCCCACCCATCAAGCAAAGGACAGGAAAGTGCATTGCAATATGCTTTATCATTATTAGCTTTAAGGTTAACGGGCAATTGCCTCTGTGAAGAAAGATATTTACGGGCGTCATCACCACACCGCGGCCATTTTGGTAATGGACGTAAATAGGTTATATGGCATCTCGACTGTAAATGAGAATAGGGTCGAGGGTCTTGCTAATGCAGATATCATGTGTGCTTTATGGGTCATCATATATCTAGATATATTGATGGTTTGCATTGCAGTGCACCTTTTGAACTTGTGTAGGTAAATAGCTTTAGACACATTGTAATTACGTATGCATGACTCATCCTTTATCTAAGTTCTGACGCCAATTTTAATGGAGTAATACACGAATAGGATCATCAAGTGACATGATTGGGACAGCCAATCTAATTGCATCGGCTACTACGTATATCAGGAGATAATTGGCACCTAGGTTCTGACCAATTACAACGCTGTGAATGGGCGTTTGCAAATGATACATGTTGTTCATTTGAAGTGGCCGAGATAATAACTATAATCAGACCATAGCCAAACTGACGAGAGCTTGCTGCTGGTTACCTCAGGCAACTGTCAGGTGGTGTCATATATGCAATCTGGTATTGTGAGCGGTGTTATTGATTAACAGTATTTCGGGCCTTGCAAGATAGTGTGAATTTATTAAACCGGTTACAAAACTGTTGGTTGATGAGATATTTTGAAAGGGGTAATAGTTAATGGTATTTATCCCCCCCCTACCTCCCTCATGAAGCATTCTTTAACTCAATGCGATGCTACAAAGTGGCAATTACCCACTTAATCTTATAGAACGATCATATTTGCTTTCCCAATCGCACCTAATAGGGAACACCCTTTGAATGCTCTAAACCAATAAAATCGCTTTTTGGATACGCAGGTTATTCAATGAGATCGTCGATTAGCCTAGACATCACCAATCTGCATCTTGGTTACCTTCAATTATGCTCTGAGAGATATAATCTATAACGGCGTCATTGTGTCTAGAAGAATATCCTTTGTTCACTAAAATCTACCCAAGGTAGGCAGAATATATGATCATGCCTGGAACTGCTACAAATGGAATTATCTAATGCAATTGCACGACTGCCGACTGCATGAAGAAAAACATACATAGCTTAAGGGAGGCCCCCGAAGCTGAGCTGAAATATTCCTCTATATGAATTTGCCCTTTGTGTGCCGATTTCGAGAATGTTTCTTTACAATTATATTAAAGCAGAGTTTGGATGTCGTAAGCTAAGTGGGCAAATCATTTGCAATGTTGTCAGCATTACATCTCAATAATATTACTAATAATGTTACTAACTGGGCAACATACCTGTATATTTGTATTAGGTGAGCAACGATCATTCTTAGTTATTTTGCAATAATAGCAAATATTTTATCAGGCTGCTCTTACTATTGTAGCTGAAATGGTTTCCGATCAGGCAAAACGTTTGCTTATTGCTGCTAACAAACGTATAAATATCTATCTAGAGGGATGGTAATATGCAACTACAAAACCGAAATGGCATTTATACGACAGTTGTGTTTGGCGCTTGATGTTGACAACTTTGTACGACACCATTGAACAGAAGGTATCTGTAATCATACGAAACGTTTTATCGATGATCTGTCAACTATTATTCTGAATATTGCGATTTATCTGCTTCGTTCAATACAAGTGTTTTGAAACTCGCCATCAATACAATTTAAGCCACACAATATCGTACAACATATTGCTTGCTTCTACGTACTATGTAACCAAATGGATATCGTGTAAGTGGATATCGCAGCCGACGTCGCACACTAAATGCTGAGCATAATATATTGTTTTACTTGGTATTCTTCAATGTATTTTTTGCAATAGGTTTTGATTTGTAGCCATCGAATTTATTAACGTTTTACGTTAAATAGTGGTGCAGAACATAAAGGGAGTGTTCATACCCGAGTAGTTGCTTTAATCTACGCTGTCAGTTCTGTATCAATTGGGTGCCGAATAGACTGATTGCAAACAGTAATTTATCGCAAGCCAGCAATACTGGTGAGCAGCATTATATTGTTAGAATCCAAGGTGTGGGGTAAACAGTGCATTGCTAGACAAGTCGTCGATATTGAAGAATGCAGGCTGATTGCATTATAGTGTTCATACATATTATAATATGCGCTAATACGGTTATTATCCAGTTGCATCGTCGATGCCATCATAAATTGACCAACCAATGTAATTATAAATTAATCACAACGTTGACCACTCCCCCCTATCTGCCCGTCGTTTGTCGTTGCCGTGATTTATTTAGCATTGATGAAATGTCAAGAGCTTGCGTCAGTTTTGTTGCAGCATCCTTGCACACGGATTTGGGCACTTGGGTTCATTCTAGTGCCAATAACGTAACAGCTAAAACCAATATCGGATCGATTGTCCAGAGGTAATCATAATTTGATCACTTGGATATCACAATTAATAATGAACGACAATTAGCCGATTAATTGATCTAAGCAATTGTTTCATCACTGAATGGGGCCGTGGTGATGGATGTGAAGTGAGCAGGGCACCAATATTGCACAAATGACTATTTGCTAGGCTTAAATTCCTTTTACTTTCGCCTAAAGCTCAAAACTTACATGGAGTATTGGTTTCATTTTAAGTTATTACTGTAAATGACAGGTCTTTCGGTGGTGCGTAGCATAAAGAGTGAAGGATCGATGGACTATGACAAAATAATAGGTGCTGCGATATTAAATGTCTGACTGGTACCACTTAGCATGCCAGTTACTATTAACCGCACTGATGTTTGTTGAATTAAAGCATTGCTTTTACGTTATATATTAATGTAGAAATTAGTTTGCTTTGGGCTTCACGGTAAATGTAACACACATCGTTTATGCAGCTTTCAATAGGATGCGATGGATGAAGATCCTGGATGATAACACCGCAATGCATCAATCGATAATAATCAGATTTCATTTAGCCCTGAACATATAACGAATGCTCATGTTTTGCACATCAAAGTATAATAAGCTCAAGTAGCGCTACACACGATCTATTGTAGGATGAATTTGGAAAATGCGTAGGTATAAGACAGCGTGGCACTCGACAGTGGGACCAATTGAAATGGCCGAAGATATGCGTTGGTATGAGACAGCGTAGGACCAATTGAAGTGGCCGAGAATATGCATAGTACGCATTCGGACAGTGACTAATTAAACTGTTTAAACAAGAAATGGTAGCCGATAAAAATAAAGCCACCCTCATTTCAACATAGCCGATGATTAGTGGAAGATCTATTGCAATATGTTAATCATTGACAATCCTCGTAGTTCTTTTGTAACATTGCAGTCTTAGCATTCTACTCAGACATTCTAAGGTGCAGGGTGTTTTCAAATGCGCAATTACTTTGTTTCAACAGCATATCGTGAGAAAGGTTTTCTCCAGGTGTATTAGCTCATGGTTATTTATTCGCATCATTAACTATATGAGAGGCTTGGACGGCTTTACCATGTTTGAGGCATTCAGATATTTTTCATTTTGTACTGTTGCAAAGATTTTGGGAAGGCGGCATACTTCTATCGCGAATATGAATGGCAGTCTATCGATGTTTTTCATTACAACCTTGCATATATATTGATATAAGTTCATATATCGGTTACCAGGCTCGCGTGCTTTAGTGTACATCGAACAATGACATTCATTTCCTAGTTTACATTGCTTCTTCTTCTATGTATTCAAATAAGACACACGAAATAAGTCTTACGTTGTAATAGACGAATGTTTTATATTAATGCTTTTAATTTTAATTTATCTTAAACCGCGAGAGTGATAAACGTTTTCACAAATATGATTGGGCACATGAAATAATGTTGCAGCCACATCATAAGGTGTCCAAATTCTTTATTAATATTGAGCCATGTGCCTTCATGGTGACTTTAACGACGGTATTTGAGACCAACACTTTATTGTGATACATTTTGCAGCTGCTGACAATATGTTGCACAAACATTCCCTCCACACCTATGACTGTATATTCCCCAATGGATAATGCATGAAGACACAGTATGGTAAGTCTAATGGTGAGCACCAAATCCAAATTAATGCGGCAAAGTACACAGATACTGGACCCAAATTCTGAAACCCTTTACCATCCAATTAATTGTTAATTACCTAATGACCTTTAGTTTCCAGTGTTGTAACTATCGATGCCGCATTTACTTCGTTGTATTTGTCAATGACTGAAACTATCGCTCTGGTTATTTATCTGTATACTTGAACCCTAAATACCACAGCACGAAATACTACTTATTTTTGGTAAGAGGTTATTTTAGGTATCGGGAACGGAATATTAGTAGCTAATGAGATTAGTTTTAAGCATAAATATGGCTTTGTCAATTCGCGATTGAATATGTTACATCCACTATCGTCAATCGCATCAATGAAAACTTCGACTGTCTTCATGACGCACATTGCTGCGTTTATTAGTACGATTGTTAATTGGTAACGGTGTGAATCATCTAATTATCGAAAGCCTGCTATAGTACGTTACACAACATATGCAGTAAAACTATATAATCAACGGATGATAAATGGAATATAAATCATTCTTCTAAGCTTAGGTCTTTTACTCAATGTCCACGCCAGCGATGGCAGGTATATGCATGCATAAACACAGGTAATAACTTATCTCTTCGGCAGAGCATTACCGCTATATAAGTTTATAAGCAATTTAGTCGAAACTGATGCACTAGGTTTTTGTAGTCCCTCAATTCCCTAATGCGAGATCTTTGTCTTGTGCAATAATTGGAAAACGACTGTTTTTATATGGTTCCCCGATGCAATGTACCGGATGTACGTGTTATTATTTCCATCACATTGACTACAATTACTGGCAGGCTTCACAACGGCCATTACTCTATCCCAGTAGTTGAAATATTCGTCAGTATGGATAGTATTAATGTCAATGTACGCCAATTATTTAGCGGAGGTATTGTCAAATCAGTTGTGTCATGCAGGTGAATTTTACATTCGGATGCCCATTATATTCGTGCAGGTTACATCATGGTGGTGACAAGTAGTATATTTTGATCTTAGAATATATTTCATCAAGCCATTTGCATCTATGATATGCTTGTGGCATATCCTATAATACATTACTTACAATTAGATGTAGCGACGTTTGGTAATTTGTAGCAAAGATGGCCACGATAACATTTAACAATTTTTGGGTGCATGAATGTAGCAAGGCAATAACATACAAGGATGAAGGCTTTGGAAGTTATGTTAACTTGAGAGGTAGTTTTAATACTACAGTTTTTGTGATTAATGCTGATCGCTCACGTAGAATAGTTTTGATATGATAAGGTCGGTATCATGATACCAACGGATGAATGCTTTAGAAAAATCGTCGTTGCTTCATATGCGATGCATTGAGTACTGAGCCCTATAAACTATGTTAACACCTTAAAGGCCTCAAACGGCGTCTGGCTTGGCACTTATCCTATAACAGCTAGGTTAGATAGCTGCGTATCAATACTGCAGCGGGGATGGTAAACTTTATAGACTGTATCCTTGTGCAGTCATATTCTGCTCTAAGTTAAAACAACAGCTAACTTCGAAGTAGTGCCGTTAGTATTTGTATCCTGGGAGGGATATATTTTAGAATACATTTGGCGCCCTGGGGATACTGTAGCGGCCAAATAATTAACGGGCGCACAATGTTGACCCCTATAATGCATAATGTATAATTCCCAACGCATCACTGCTTGGCTCTGTTATACATCGACGAGCAGCTACTAATTGGATTGTCCTGTTCATGCACTGTACAGTATGTACACATTGAATTATCAGCAAATATCGTTGTCCAAGAGTACGGTTATTGCTTTGCAACCCAGTTTATATAAATATGAACCAATGTTCAGCTAGCCGCTAGTCATTATCACGATGTTATATGGTAAATTCCCATATTATCGATATGGCCTTCTTGAGATCATCCCGGCACATGTAACATGATGCCTTAAACAAATAGAGCATTGATTTTCATAAGCCAGTTACAAAATTGCAATTGTAATTGAATATGTCGGGTACTTCTATACCTTACAGGATGCACCTGTGTGGCTGGTAACGCCATCTTTATGACGGCAATAAGAGAGAGCTATGACGTCATCCTCACTTTTGCATGACCACATGGTCTAAAAATTTATATGCACCAATAATAATTGTAGGATTATTCCTGGAGATATTTATCGGAGTGACTGGACCAGTAACTGAAGTCAGGTATCTCTGACGATTGCTTGAATCACAATTTAAATGTTGTGTATCGTTCGTCGCCTTTGTTTACGCCACCTAAACGCTATCGCGTAGTCCTGTTTGGCCTGTTTCACCGTGAAAAAAGCGTGCTTATCAGCTAGTAGATGATTCTTCTGGCATTGGTTGTTACCACCCTGATCAATAGACCAGTTTCATATCTCATTAGCACTGTTACGCAATATAATGATTTATTCATTTCATTCTCAGAGAAAATCCATTCTTAGAGAATAACGTGATTTACATCGATATACAACTTGTGTAACGATTCAGCAAGTACTCGATAGGTTTCTCGGGTTCCAAACATGCTTCGATGAGGGTTATGGGTAATGAAAATTATCACGCATAAACATGTTTAAATAAATGTTACTTTGCGTACATATGAGGTGTATATGAGGCCCGAAATATTTCTACGTTCCTCTTCTATAAACCCCAATATAAAGCATCACAAATCACAGCATTCTTTGGCTGAGTAACATTTGTGCCTTGGTGTACCCCACCTCCTCATTCGCTACAAAGTTAACCATGTTATTTGATAAAAATGTTAAACATTACATATCAAACACAATTGTTTGTTAACAAATTAGTTCTTTGAATTGTTGATTAGTATCATACGTTGGAGATCATGATGGTAATTTACTTGAATAACGGATCCTCTGCATCATCGTTCAGCTCGCACCAATGTCATCGATTGAACATAATGGATTAGTGAATAAACCAATGAGAATTTATATGATATATCCGATATTAACGTTAAAAGAATTTGAAAATGTTGAACATTTTGGAAAATAGTATTTTAATGCCATCCGTTCAACATCTTTTTGTGATTGTCTGCTGCTCAGCGCGGTTAATGTTCGAGCTTGCTCCAGTTGTAAAATAACTTACGTGGGATAATACGGCTGAATGGATTTAATTTTGTTATAGAAGTTGTCGGATGACCTCCCTGGCTTTTTATAGTAGCCTCATGTATCGCTTGCGTTGCCACTTCGCTCGTTATAGCTGACGAGAGAGCAAACAGAAGCTGCTGAACACCACGGCATTACCTTGATGTGGGAGAATTGGCTATATATCTGCATTACTATCACTTGGCAATAGTATTATGTATGCATCAACGAACAGCGACTAATTGGATTGTTCTGTTCATGCACTGTAAAGTCTATACACATTGGAATACCAACAAATACCTGCATCCATGCTTTATTTGTTTTCATCTCAGCGCATATCAACATTAACAAATGTTCGGCTAGCCGTTAGTTATTGTCACAATGACGCCGTGCATATTGCGCTGGTGGAAGTGTGAGCGTATGCTTAAGTTATATGATAACTTCCCGTTGTACCGTTGTGGCATTGCGGTACAAATAACGCCAGCAGAGCACTGATTGTCTTAAGTCAATGCCACATTTGTCACAAACCCACAACAGGTCCCGTGGACTATGGGTTGAATCAATATAAATGTTGTGAACCCTATTTCGCCCCCAATAACTTCACATATTTCACCATGAGAATAGTGCTAATCAGCTCACAACCGATAAAGTTAGTCGTTTGTGAAATGCAGATCCTGGGAAAATTCGGTTCATCTAAAGGAAATCAATCAGTACTATTCCATACGCGGGTATAGGATTAGTGTAGTGTTGGCAGTCACCATACTGATCAATGGAAGAGCTTAATATTTATTCACATGATTCTCAGGCGAAGCGTAATTTTAATCGATATATAATTTTTTAACCATTGATTGACTTTTCGTGTTTCCGCTTCCGCCCTTTGCTTACCATGATAAATGCGGGATTATGAAGAGGTATTTTGGAATAAATGTAACTCCACTGTAATATGAGTCGTAAAAGGGATCCGAAATGCTTCTCCGTTCCTCTTCTACAAAGCCAAGTATAATGCACCATAAGGCACTAAATTAGAGCAAGTAACATGCCCGATCGTGTGTATATATATATATATATATATATAATATATATATATAAATATATATATATATATATATATATATATATATATATATATATATATATATATATATATATATATATATATATATATATATATATATATATATATATATATATATATTATATATTATATATATATATAAACCATGTTATATATATTGGCAACTGCATCATTGTCACACCTGATAGCTGATTCAAGCTTCTGCGAAGGAAAAGTTATTTTACACATCGGTCGCCTTTTAACGGCTAACACTATTAAAGCAGAAATTTGCTACCAAAGTTCAGTTGTCAGATTAAAATGCATGATTAACATCTTTAATTAACCGTGCGCATGCGCTATGAATGATGCTATCATTCCAATAAAATTATCAGTTAACATTATCTTATCTGCGCGCCACTTGTCATTGTCATTACAAATCTGCGTAGATTGTATTGATCAAATCCCGAAAGCTGCAACACCCAATTTGCAACACTCAATCATATAGATTTGTGTCCTGGGTTCATGCTTATGCAATAACGCTATACCGCAAATCTATTTAGTATTGATTGTCATGCACTAGTCATAAATATGCCATAGAAATTTGCGCATATGCAGAACATCGGGAATATTAAATGACTAGCGACGCATACCAGCTACTGTCAATCATTTGATAACAGCTGTAATTTTATATCTGAGAGAGGGTTCGTTCATTGACGGTAATGACAACTTGCAAAATTCATCTGAAGCTAGCCAGAGTAGGAGCATGATGGTGCGTCAATGTACGTAATCGTAGTAATCCCATGCAGGCAAACACGTTGAATATATTTATCTAATCATAATTCCAAATGTCGTTTCTATACTATAATGTGACTTTGACGCCGTCCCTTTAGCATTGTTCAGGCTGTATTCATGCAAACACGGAACTGTGTATTTAATTATTCAAGCACTCACCGCATGACATTAATTGCTGCCCATTTGGTATTACTTATTGAAGGGCTTTTTGACATATTGAAAAGATACAATTGCAAAATGCTAATTCGCTGACTAGCATTGGTAACTACCATACAAAAATACACTGAATGATGATACTCGAATTTTGGCATTACACTGCCAATGTGCGAGCTAAATATGCTGGAAAACTGTTTTGATATAGTTATCCATAACACATCAACGTACGGCCAGCTGCTGCGCAAATATGCTAATCAACACAAACAATGAATCGCAGCAACTCAGTGAGCTTGCTTACTCCGCCGAAGAACTAGTAAAGAATGCGTCCATACGCTCGAAGAGAATTGCTGTAGCATTGCTCAATTGACAACTTGCCTGGTTTAAGAACGCTTCAATTACTGCCCCCAAGTAATGTCATAAGTCTACTGGCCTAATGAACACATAACCACGCTCCACGTGATTGAATGTGTTACTAATTGACCCCGTTATCATACCACGAATGGTGTGATTTAATTTGCAGAACATAAAATTAAAATCACGTCAAAACTCATTTACGTCGGAGATGTCAGGAGAAACCTTTGCTCCTTACAGCAGGTGCACAGTAAAGCAGGGAAACGGGCTCTACAACTAAATTAGAAAGTTTTGGCAAGTTCCCCATTAGATGCACATAAATACCTCATTTGCAGTGACTAATACAAGCAGTAGCTTTTGGAGTGCACTAACGTTATTAGAGGTTTTAAATAGAGTAAGCTGCCAGATGAGCTCCATGACACACATATAGTGGGTTTGGTATGTGTGGCCCTAATGGCAAGATACGGCAGCCTAAATGAACAGATAACAAGGGTGTGTTATAGATGCTCCACAATCAAGGTTTGACCCCTTTACATCATGACTAAATGTGATTCTTCGTGTGATTCCGCGTCCCGGTAATCGAGGGATTGGAAGTACATAAATATATGGATGCTCATTAACAACATCTGAAATTATTTTCTTCAGTCGACCTATCTATTTATGACGCCAGTGCCAGAAAGGTATCCCAGTCACCCTCAATATATTACACCCTCATCACCATCGTGCAAGCTCATATATAAGTATAAGCTGCTCCAAAAGGCAATCATTATATTACATTGTTCTGAAATTAGACGAACCCAAAATATTTTATTATAGATGATGTTTAAAAGGCTCACATTCTGCATTTTTGAGTATTGAGCCTACTATGCTATTTCAACTCATATGTATGTACAAATATACATCCTCGAGTTATCACCAGCGAGCTTAACGAATCTCCCTATGTCTGCGATCTATTAACAATCAGATATACTAATATGGTTATCAGTTGACTACTATGCTACGCTTTACAGACGACAAAGCGTCGTTACTCGACATCGCCTGCAGTAACTTGTGTAATAGCATGAGTATATAGATGATATCGTATACATTATATCCTCATAATATGCCATCTCGACTCAGGATGCATTGTTATGGCAACAGGTGAGTTGAGCCTAGTAGGTACAACACATATTTCAACTCAATAGGCAAAAGACTCACTTTTCAGAATCGGATTTGACTACCACTGGCAATCGAATCTGGGAATGCCAATGGCGGTTAGGTAGCGCCCGATGTAACATAGCCTGCTTGGTAAGATAGGTTGTTGAAACGAGATAAAACATTTGCTGGTGAGAGAATTCCCTCGTTGTAGAGTAGACCCATGACTGTTGATATGTTGGACACGATATCCGGGCATGGCTTTTATATATGTATATACATGTAACGTACACACACACATGACACACAACGTACACACACAGACACACACACAGACACACACACACACACACACACACACACACACACACACACATATATATATATATATATATATATATATATATATATATATATATATGTTTATATAAATATATATACATATATATAAACATATGTATGTATATATATATACACATATATATATTTATTTCGCGATATCACCTCGTTATTGAAAGTGACGATAAACTCCAATATTACCATTACCATAACTTCTTTATTGGCACTGTGAGGACATTGCATATCGAGTGACGAAATGGCCCAATTCTTATAGAAGCCATTTGTGCGGTTTTTTGCCTGGTTTGATCCAATAAGTGTGCAAATGGGGAATGTTAAATAACGCTTGACTCGCTCGAGCAATGTACGTTATATAGTTTTGTGCTGTTAGTCCAGTTTTAACTGGGCCATGGGACGGATTACGAATAATCTTTTAGTACATTAAAGAAATCCCCCCGTGGAATTGCTCGAGACTTACACAAAGGTCCAGCAGTCCACTTCAAGGAACAGACGCAAAGTAGTTTTGTTCGGTTCAAGAATTGAATGCCGTCCCTCATATGCAAGGATGTAATACTTCATCACATGCACCGAAATGGATAATGTAATTGTATATCATCGCAAGGTAAAGATCAATGAATATCAACATTATCCAATAATGGCCATCCGCATGTCGATAATTATTGCATAATTTATAGACAGCTCTTGCTTTTGCACGGGGCTTGTACGCTGCACTGCATTATTCAATTTTCCATATCTTTGGTTGTCACGACAAACGATTTTCGATGACCATTCATTACCATCTCCGCAGCGTTGAAAGTAGGCCTAATAAATTTATCGCGCTGGCTCAGACCACCAAAGCCGCCGCATAACATTCGCGTATGTAATTTATGCCCTGCAAACGACAGAGAACAGCATTCAATATTGCCTTTCGGTTTCGGCGGGAATTGTGATGGAATCACGGCGTAAATTAGAGTGGAGTCAATGAGTAAATTCGGATGAGATTACGGCTGGGGTTATAGCAAGGTCAGTACAAGAAATAGGGTAGTGTCACGGTTTGGATTAGGGGAGGGGGGGGGGGGGGGGGGGGTTACAGCGGGGATCTAAGGAGCCCTGTGGAACGATTCCCTAGTGCCTTCATTATCAATATTTCTTCGTCCTTTATCGGTTTATTTTCATGTGAGTCGTTGACAAGATTGCTATATGTTAGGGAAGTTAATAGTACAGATATCTGTGTAGGTCGCTGTATCACAAAATGATGCACAATACGTCTAGTTATAGCTGCAGGTTGTAGGACTGTTTATTCATTCAATAATTAAAATGTAGGAGTTCAATCGTAACCACGTTGACGATCTGATATTGGTGCAACGCAAAGCATGCAGGTATCTCTTCGTGACTTTGCCAGCAATGTTATAGTTAACGCTAACAAACGGGTATGAGCTGATCCGGACAATCCATGTTGGCGGTGCTGAAAAACGCGAGTTATAGAATGTGCATTGTACTTTGTATTTCGTTGAGGAATTCCAAACAAGCTCTCCTCATATAAATCCATCTGCGACGGATTCTGGTAGATTACTACGCCGGGTTGATTAGGTGGTTGGATCAGTGCCACCTCATCTCCATCGACCTCCAAGGTTACACATGTTGGGTCATATCTGAAGCTTTATAAAAATAGTCGTAAATATAGCGTAACCAGCCATATACCTAATGTACATCAATATGCGACAGAAGGCAGCTTTCAATTTGGTTGTTATACCTTATAAATTCTTCACGCTGTAGAATGGGTTTATCTCAGCATATTTCGATTCTACGATAACTTTCGGGCCTTACTGGCAGGGTGTGGTTGTATATTCGGGCTGCTGCTGGACTTGAACATTCATGTTCTATTAAAGAGGCAAAGTATAGAATATAAGAGCTCTGCAACCCTGCGGCATGTGACGCTATAGTGTTATCTGTTGCTACACCTTCCCTAAGACTTTCAGAAGCGACAGTTGCAACTATACAAGTGATAAAACAAATTGCGCCATGTTCAGGAAATAAACTGAGCTTCTTTCAATTCCACATTGATGTAGATAGAGCGATCATTATAAGCTGAATCCATATTGAATTCCCGCTTTTAATTGATATCTGTGCGGCTATGTGGGTAATGATTAATTACTGGTGTCAATGCGAATTGCATTGTTGTAGAGCTGTGACAAACATCCAGAATAACAATGGAGTAAGACGGCATCTCGCGAATTCTCCATCAATGTGTTCAATTTGCACAAATACTTGCCTTGACTCACATTGAGTTGCCTGCCTAGTCTAAAATTGTGCCTCAATATGAATATGAATATGAATATGCAATTATCAGTATCTACAGTAGCATACAGAGAGATGGCTGCTGTACAAGATACGAATGGGCAGGAGTTAAAGATGTCCAAATTGACCAAATGTTTTATGTAAATTATCGTCATCAACATTGAGAACCTTGCGTGGACGAATCAAATGGTTAAGGTCGTATATTATATAATCTTTACTGATTCAATTTCAACATGATTCAATTAAAACATTTTAAAGTGGAATGTTGGATCTTCCTTAAACCATACGCCACAACACTTACTTTCACCAATGAATTCGACGGCTGTTTAGACCCATATTGCTCATGATAAACGACGGGATGCTGCATTGAATCGCCTAAGATATCAGTAAGCACCTTGTGTGCCACCATAGTAAAGAATGCCGAAGGTAGGGAGAAATGTATTTAGGTGAGAAATGAGACTCGGTTAAACGTCTATGGATATGTGCCCGAGAGTGTCTACACAAATATGTTTGACGCAGGGTTTTACTGTGTCGCTCGAGCATATCTGATGATGGAAATAGTAACAAATCGATGCGAACCTTATAGCACAGGTGTAAGAAGGGAAAAACGTAGTATGCGCTTACTGAGCTTTACAGAGATGTGTCTCGAAACTGGTTAGTTTAGTTACATAAAGTATCACAGAAGCTGTATTTCTGGTGGTTATTACAAATATTCATATGATTATCTAACAAAGTGGGTGGTAGCCGGGCAAAGTTGTATCTCCTACTGCCTTTGAGCATTTTTGACCATGTTCGCTCATACAACTTATAGATGTTGTGTTCCTTTATTGAGGTTGGCTGGTGCAGCACCAGGTTTGAATGCAAATGTTGTTTTACTCCTCTGCGCCTGCTTATCACACCATCTCTTAGCTAAGTGGCATGGGGCTTACGCAGCGATATGATGTGTTATATGATGGTAAATATGCAGGAGATTATTGTAGTGCTTATATCACACTCACAACGTTGATGCTGGTAGCAAGCATCGCTGCTGACTAATGCATCGCTTAAACACACTCTGGCCTTTCTGAAATTCGAGGATACCATTAACAAATGACGGCATCGAATTATCGATTTGTTGAGGCGGACAGTTTGTCCATTCCCACAGATCGTTTGACCAATACACCGAGACATTCCATACGTTAACGACTCTTGTGAATGTCGTTTTGCGCCATTTAGACTCCTATATCGGCGAGCGGTGAGGAAATGAGTCATGTAACGATTGTTAGTCTTGCATATTAAGCGGCTGTTTATTGAGGCTAAGGCAATACAAAAGAAGTGGAATTGCGACATTGTCGGGAGGAAAATAGGATCCCTGATCTTTGACGATGAGTCTAAGCGGTTATGGAGTTGGCAATCAGGGCCATGCCATGTAGAAACATTTTATATAATACAAGAGATTGTTTGATTGCTTGCCAGACGCATTTCAAGCAAACCGTAATTTTGATAATGTGCTTACTAAATTTTCAATTAAAGAGTCGAATGTTATGACATATTTGAGCAAAGTTTACTGCCGTAGAACAAAACACCTGACAATGATTGCGAAGAGGTAAGTGTATGGTTATATTGTGAACTGCTATACTTTGAATATGCTTTGTTAAGATGATAAACATTACAAGTCCATTAGTATCGACCTGCCGATCCCTGCAGCTGTATAACTTTCTCTGAACAATATCATCGTGATACAATGAAGGTATTATGACAATGAAGTGATAACTTTACGTTTAAAACTACCGAAACCGTGGCACCAATATAGAAGAATCGCCATCAAAAATATTATATTCATACAAAAGCCAAATGTCTATCAGCCGATGTACTCCAACTGTGGAACGTTCATATGTTAATTACATAGTCACACATGTAACAGCAAATCACCTTCCATCTAAAATAAACTGAAGCTTTGAAAGCCATTACATATCTCAAACATATCGGCGGTAAAATGACAGCGTATATTTTACAATTAAAGTTGTCAAGTAGCCCCACGTGCTATACTCCTTTCTAACCAATAAGAAGCAACCATATCATATGATGTTATATATGATGTTTGACAATCATTGACAATATTTTCGCACCAAGCTATGCGACAAATAGCTCAGTTGGTGCATAGAAGAGCATTACAAGCAGTAGTAGTTGAGCGAGAAGATGTCTTCAGCCGACGCCTTCTCGAGAAACTCTGATGGTGGTCTTCCACGCATCCTGGTCCAACATCAGCGTCCTAAGCTCAGATGATTCCTGTTGTGATGCGTCCTTCTTCAGCTGATCTACGAATGTAATTCTCCTCCTGCCCTTGCTCCTGATTCCGTCAATGGGCTCCCAGAGAACTAGGGGGCTCACAGCTAGCTCTGGGTGGCGGACACAGTGGCCAGCAAGCCTCATCCCCCTTACCCTGATCTTAACGGTTACCCTTGGTAGGGCAGCGTAGAGCTGGTAGTTTGGCATATGGTCTTCCCAGTGCACATCAAGGGCCATCCGTAGCATTCCTGTATAGACGCCGTCTAGAACTCTTTCTTGATTTGCGGTCCATGTCTCGGCTCCATACAGAAGTACAGACTCAACTGTAGCAACGAACAGACGTCTCTTGATGTCATCATTGCGACCCGCTCTCTACACTCGTCTCATGCCATGAAGGGCCTTCCATGCCAGGGGTCACCTCACTCTTATCTCACTCTCAGTTGATCCTATGAGGACGCCAATGTATTCAAACTCTTCAATGACCTCTAGAGGAGCGCCATTTCGGGTCTTGATGGTACTGCCCACGGAGTTGATTGCCATCACCTTTGTCTTCTTTGAGTTGAGCTGTAGTCCAACTCGACTACACTAGAGCTCAACAGCTGCAAGCAGTTTTTGTGCCTGATCCACTGTGTCTGAGAGAAGACTGATGTCATCAGCATATTCAAGGTCTGTAATCACTACAGCTGGCACTCTCCTACTACGGCGCCTGGCAAGCGTGAGTCCTAGCTCTTCCTCCCTTTCATTGATAGCACATCTCAAAGCATAATCAAGGACGAGCACGAACAAGAATGGTGCTAGTGTGTAACCCTGCAGAACTCCAGCTGTGATTTCAAAGAGGTCTGTGGTACCATCTGGGGTGACCACCTTAGCCCATGTCTTGTTGTAGCTTGCAGTGATTGCCATGACTACCATGTCTGGAACACCATATGCTAGGAGGATCTCAATGAGCTTGCCTCGGTGTACAGTGTCAAAAGCTTTCTTGAAGTCGATGAAGGTGATTAGGCGAGTCAAAGTAAGGTTTGACCCCCAAAACATTGCAAGAAAAGGTTTTTTGTCTTTTTGTGTTCAATTAGCTGTACTTAAGCGCATCCTAAAAGTTTACCAAATTTGAGCCACCGGAAAGTGGTGAAATTACATAATATCCAATATGGCCGCCATTGAATTATGAATGTACAGCAAACCTTTTAATGGTTGGTTTTAGACCCCATAAATATATTACAAACATATATAAATGTGATACCTTAGATTCAAATAAGGTCATGATGAATTCACCTGGATGTCCCTATGACGTAGTATTGCATCATCATGACGTAGTGGGTTGCTGAATAGATCAAGACCGCCAGAACTGGTAGAAAACAACCAACATTACGGCTCTTGGTAATCAATCAGATGTACATACACAAGGAACCACAACTTGTTAAGGGCTATTGAACCATCTACGTCATGGTCATACGCCATACGTCACACATCATAAATTACCAAAATGTCCCAAATAATTGACATAGTACACACCTGAATTTTCTTATCAAGTTCAAGTGTCATTCACACAATATAATTGTTCAAAACACAGCATGGTTATTATCATCACAATCTTCTTCCTCGGACCCGTCTATGGTAGAATCACTATTATGCGGATTGTAACATGACTCAACTTGGCAGGGTCTACAAGCAGAAGTACACGGAAGACCGTACTTCATGCAACTACATCGAGTATTACTACAACCTGTTGTACAGTTACAATGGATAACCTTGAGAAGCCTTTCTGGAGCCGCTTTCTGGTCAGTCATAACAGGTGACAAAATGTTGTCTTCACACTTCCAACCCCAGTCCTTTGGGTCCATGTTTTCATCCTTCTCCCATCCACACCATGATCTGATAAAATGAACGTTGAGAGTGGAACTTTGCCACAGATTCCGTTGGGGGCAATTTCTCGGGCTTCACAAATGATTTAGCTGATGAAATTGTTTTAGCAAGCAATGTATTTATAAGGGTTACCAGAGATGTGCCAGCTTTTCCTCCAAACAAAGAAACAACGACTTTGCATCCTGAATCAACTATTGTTGCCACATCCTGACCAGCTGTAGTAAAGGTCTTTGCACAAGCTCTTATCTGAGAATCATTTTTCCACACTTTTTGGAAAAGGGATTTCTTGCCAATACCATAAATCCTGGAAGTGCTATCACAACCTGTAAAAGCATGTACAAACAGCAGCTGTGAAGATATGTCATTTCCCAAGAGTTCCTTCAGACGGACAATATCATATACATGTTTTGCTTTCTTTTTGTCCGAACGAAAGTAGAGTTTCTTGCTGTCCCTCTCAGTGTAATGTAGAAGCAGAATCAGAAGGTCCGTGTCCTCCCCAATCAAAGTTGTGTCTCGAACTTTTGCAGATGTGAAATATGAACATCTGCATCTCCATGCGCATTGATGACTTCGCAACCCCTCTGTTTCAGTTTGTCACTGATGAGGAGGATTAGTTTCTGTTTATTAGAGTCCCTTGATATGAAATCCTCCATTCTGCCAGAGGAAAAGACGGTATTTATTTCAAAAGACACAAGCGGGTGTGATTTCGTTTGTCGTCTCTGATGTTCATTGTCCTTGATGCTAGGCTCTTCACTGTATCCGTCAAAAACTACTGTGGCTTGTCCATACTTGGAAAGGGTGAGATTGGCATACTCCTCGGCAATTTCCTCGTAGGTCATCCCTTTTTTCCAAGACAGACGGTGAAGTAAGGAGCCTCCGTCAAGCACAAAATGTTCGGAATCTGGCGTCGAATCTGTTAGAACGGCCTTGCTGGAGCTGGAGGATTCATTTGCGTAATCCCGTAGAGCATCAGCCAACTGTGGCTTGTCAGCCTTCTGGAACACATGTTTTGCCGCGAATAGGGCAGGAGGATATGGACTTAGTTCGTAGTCCATGATATCTTGCAGTGTCAAGTCGCCAGCTTGTGAAACTACAAGAAATCTCTGGAACAGGAGTTCAGAATTTATCATTTGTTCGGTATTCACTTTCACTGACGATGCGTCACCAACAGTCTTGGCTTTGTCCTTTCGTTTAAAGGAATAAATGAATATTGGCTGCCAAACAATTTTTTGTACTATGGCCTTGCCGACAACTCTATATTCATGTACATTGACATCTGCGTTGGCCACTACACCAGTCACAACATTTCTTAATGAAAAATCCTCAGCAAATGGATTGCAGTCAACTAATTGTTGCATCAGTTTAGTACTGTCTACATGATCACGTTGCATCCTTGGCACTGTGGCGTCTTTGTGCTGTTCACTTGAGGTAAATGATTGTTTAGAGAACTCTACAATTTTCACTGCTTTTGAAATTAGCAGCTTCCAATAGCAGGCTTCTGGCAATTTTGAATATTTCTAGCTTTGGCTTCCCATATAATGTAGGCATGCCATTGAACCACATGGTTTCACTTTCATTATGACTATTCTATCTACTCAGGCCTGAAATGGGCCTATTTTAATCTTGTTTCACCTACCTTCAGGGTCAGGAGATGCAGCAGATAATTGGTAATATCAGAGTTGTCTACATGATTAGTTTGTTTTTGTTGATTTCAGGAATATTGTGTTAACAAGAGATAATGAAATAATGAGCTGCTTTTGTTTTGATCTTAGGTCTTTGATGAAAGGATAGATGGCAGCACTGTAATCATATGGAGAGCTAATTAGTAAAACATTACATTGAAAATCAATATTTACCTGTATCCTTATCCTTGTTAGTCATTATAATAAGGGCTTGTATGCAGGCAGTAACAACCAAATGCCAATTAGAAATGTGATAACATAGGCCGGGATGAAGGGGGATGGGCCGAATTGGAGGTTGGTGGGGTGGGGTGGGGGTCAGTTAGGATTTCCCCTAACGAACAGGGCACCTTCATCAGAACTCTGTCTCAATGACACTGAGCTGAAATGGAAAAAACCCAACTCCAAAAGCATGCTTACAACAGCGTTTTCGTGTGAGAAATAACAAATCATGAACCAAGGAGCCATTTCAAACAAATACCAAACAGGGCTAAAAATCCTGAAATTGACCAAGATTTTCCCTCCAATTTTAGGAAACTTTTGCTATCTTAATGTTCAGACCTTAAAGAACAATGGAAAACCAAGAAACAATAGTTCTTGCAATTCCTTAATTAATTGGGAAATATAAGGTTTCCCTAATATGTACCCAAAATACTAGTTTTGAGGTAGAGGTGCCCCTATTGCACCCCCATCGGGATGTCACACATGAAAGAAACCAGGTTCAGGTGAAAGGTTGACCTCAAAAACATTAGAAAACATACTTACATAATCAGTTTTGGGTGTAAAATGGCTGAGTTATGGACAGCCAAAATTATTCAAGCATTTTAACAATTTTGGCGGCCATCTTGGAAATTGCCTAATTAACCCACTTTCCGGTCATCCGAGTTTGGTAAACTTTTAGTATGTTAATCTACAGATGTTCAGGAACCAAAAACAACCAAGAAACGTTTTCTTGCAATTTTTTGGGGGTTGACCCCTTTTTTTCCATATATTGACCCGACTAGATGACACACGACATGTTCTTGTTCCTGACTCCTTCCAATATTCGCCTCAGGGCAAGGATTTGCCCAGTTGTGGTTCTGTTTGGACGGAAACCATTCTGCGAGTATCTCAGAAGCGGATCAAACACAGGGCGTATTCGATTCAGAATCATACGGTTGTATGTCTTCATGACGAGAGAGGAAAGACTGATCCCCCGTTAGTTATCTGGTGAAGAGAGGACACCGGATTTGGGTACTGGTATGATGTTAAGAGTAACCCACTCCTTAGTTAGCTCTCCCAAATCGTAGGCTTTGTTAATAAGCGCCAGAACTGTGTTGTCTAGTGGGACAAACTTGAGCAGCTTGGGTGTTACACCGTCCTCACCACAACTTTTCCCTGTCTTCTTGTTGTTTGACTTTGCCTTCAGGTACTCCTTTAATCAAGTATGGGCAGGTTGCTGAACACTAGGGCTACTTGTGTGTCCTCATCCACTATCTCGGGAGGGTTCCCTAGCAGCTTTTTAAAGTGTGCATGCCATAGCAGAACCCTCTCTTCTGCGCTTGGGGCCTTTAGCTTGGCAGCTTGGGATCTACATCTGCCAGAGATTTCATTAATCAGCTTCAAACTACTTGCATGCTGCTGGGCGTCATGCGCGTTCTCGACCCCTGCTATCTTCTGCTCCAGCTCCTCTCTCTCGATAGTGGCGTAGACGCTATACAGCTTCTTCCACTGGTAAGTATGTCGCTCAAATTTTACATTGTCATTAGTTGACTTAAACTTTCCTCTGCCTTCATTCGGGACCATCTTGGCTCGCTAAAGTACCCCCTCCAATCCAAACACCCCCCTGTGATTGTTTTAACTTCAACTTCCGGCAACCCACATGCCTTTTTATAGGGGTCAGTTAATGCAAAATGTGTTACATTATTCAAGATCACACATCACTCCATAAGCAAATTAAGTATTTAATACTATGCTCGAACGCGGACAATATGATTGGGTCTTCGAGGATTTCAAAAGTCTAGAAGAATGCAGCTTACCGTTTTTTACGACATTGAATACATCCATTACCTGTTATCTCATTGATTGAGTTTCATAGTATTCTTCGTAAACGATTTCTCTATTCAGAAATTAACGCCACCTATGTGCTGTTATTTTTAGCTAATGCTATTTCCCCATAACAGGATGCCTACATTAATTTGATGACTTGACACTTTTGTTCATGCAATGATTTCACACACTTGCACACAAATGTCTTTCAAACTCCACAATTTTCAAATTTTACCAACCATATCATCTCAGGTAATGTTATAAAACTGTTGAGACCAATTCAAATTATCAAAGCGGAGACAATACTGCTTAATGACATTTTGTGACCAGGTGAAAATGTCTTAGCTGCGATTCGAACCCCGGAACCTCTGCTGAAAAGTCATACAGCTCTACCAGTGAGCTACTGAGACCTGTGTTGCAACCTACGACCGCAATCATGTTACAAAGACAACTGCAGCGTGCATCGGCATCTTCAACTCGACTTGCCTGAGGCATGCTAGCAACCTGGCGCTATCAGGACCAGACTTCCAGGATGACGACCACATACCCCCTTCAGCTTCTTCCACTGGTAAGTAAGTCGCTCAAATTTTACATTGTCATTAGTTGACCGTAACACTTTCAATGCTCATTCGGACCATCTGCTGCGCTAAAGTACCCCCTCCAATCCAAACACCCCTCCTGCTAACGCCTTAACTTCAACTTCCTGCAACTCACAAGCCTTTTGCAAGGACGGGATAATGCAAAATGTGTTACATTATTCAAGATCACACATCCTCCATAAGCAAATTAAGTATTTAATACTATGCTTGAACGCGGACAATATGAGTGGGTCTTCGAGGATGCTATGGCGCGGAAGATGAGCATTACCGATTTTTAAACCAATAACGAATTATGTCTACCTAGTCTCATTGATTCAGTTTCATAGTATTCTTCGTAAACAATTTCCCTCTTCAGAAATTTTTCCCACCTATGTCATGTTACTTTTAGCTATATGCTATCTCCCCATAACAGGATGCCTACATTAATTTTATGCTTAACCATTTTTGTTCATGCAATTATTTCACACAACTTTCACACATATTTCTTTCACTATCCCAACAATACAATATTTTACCAACCATATCTTCTCAGCCAAACACATTCTACGCCCGACGGTAAGACCAATTCAAATTATCAACACGGAGACAACGAGCTGCTTAAATGTCAGCGATAACAAAGACTCGAAATTCAGATTTTGACCTGTTCAATTAAGATTCATACTGCCGGTCCCACATAAGAAATTACGACCTGGGCTGTTAAACTCCTTTTGGAAACATGCTACAATCTGACACAGATAAGAGATCCCATTTAATGCATCTGCAAAGGATCACAGGCTTGATTGCATTTACAACAGATATAGCCGTCTCAGAGGTCTAAAGCGGCCACCCAATCAATTGCACGTCAATAATTCAAATTCGAACCTTTGTAAAATTATTATAACCTCATCTAATTATCTATTATTGCTATGTACCAATGTAAAACAGTATTTGCCATGCCCAAGCTACTCTGGGATTATTCAAAATTCAAAATCAAATAAAATTGGGTTCAAGTCGTGCTGTCCCTTAACTCCATAAATCTTATTCCAAATAGCGACACCTGGCGACACCCAATACGGCAGCCCTTCAGAGATTTCATCTCCAAGAAAAACCCATGAATTAGTTTAATTCTTCCAAAATTAATAATTAAATTATATACAATAAGTTATTTCACTATTTTCACCATTTTATGTATTGGCTCATCGCTTTTTCCCATGTGGTTTAAGTGCAGAGTATTACTGTGAAAATGTAATTAATGTCATAACGGCTAGATTGATTCAATATTTCAACACTTACCATTTTAGTGTGATATATTTATTCTAATACCATTTAGGCTAGCGAAATTTAAACCTTTGTAAAATTATTATAACCTCATCTAATTATCTATTATTGCTATGTACCAATGTAAAACAGTATTTGCCATGTCCAAGCTACTCTGGGATTATTCACAATTCAAAATCAAATAAAATTGGGTTCAAGTCATGCTGTCTCTTAACTCCATAAATCTTATTCCAAATTGCATTTCATTAACCTTCCATTTGTTCAACAAGGTTAATTTTTAAACTTCAAAGGAAAATTCTTAATTGATTAAACAGTGGAAGTTCAGCTTAACTATGGTTGGATAGGATATTATTATATTATTTTAGCCCATTCATGTTTTTAAAAAGCTCCCCCCCCTCCTACACTTAATTACCAGCAAGAGGGCATGGGTTGCATTCGAACACTCGGTGGGGAGGGGTGATAGAGGCAAACCTTGTAGCATTGACTCGCAAGCGTGTCCACCCTCCAAGTGGACCCGTCGTGTCACGTCGGGATTGTGGGCCTAGCCTATCGTGTTGATCAGTCAAGGGTCACAGGGAAAGCAAGCCAGCTGACCAGGGACCCTTTGTAAGGGCCATACATAGATCAATCAAAAAGAGAGGAGATTCTTCTAGTTCAGAGAGGAGATTCAGACCGAGATTCCCGTGAAGCTTTATTGTTGAAACTTAAATAAACGCAATAATCAACTCTACTCCTGGACTCGTGTTATTCCTCAGGGTAGTCCCAACTGCAGCAGCTACAAGCAGCGGGTAACCATACAGAAACGAAGGAGCATCGCAATTAGCTAGAAAATAAAGCTTAAAGATCACAGACGCAATTTGTTTTTAAGTGCAATTCGAAAGAATAGTTTTCAATAATGGTATTCATATCAATAGCGGTTACTTTTGGGCACCCTATTCTTTTAAAGTATATGTTTTCGTCTTCTACTCGTTGAACTTCCCGTGACGTCACGTTTGCTGCTCGATGCTCGCTGATCACGAAGGTCAACTAACTTCGCCGAGAGGGACGCCTATGAAACAGACCCCAAGCTGTTCAGAAGCCTGGGCTTTTCATAACAACTTAGGGTTCGTCAAGATGCCATGCCAACGAATTTTAATTACATGGATGGGAATCAGGGTCGAGTGAAACGTCTAGGTGCCTTTTAGAAAAGGTGACTAGGATCATTCATTTTTCATACACAGTCATGCTTGTGCCTTTGTGTTTGATTGACAGCAAAATTTATTTCTTATATGAATAATCATGCGACCCAAATGACATAGCCGTTCAAGGCTAAGGCATCACTGGTGAAGTAAGGCCCCATGACTTGCTTACAGGTGTTTCAATGTGATCTCAAAATGTTTGCATGGTATTGCCTGTTTATTGTTTAGCCTTAAGGGATTTGGATACACTACATACTGTGTTTGATTGGTTTCATCAGGAGTACTACTTATGTCATAGGACCAATTAGACATAGCCTGTATAAAGATGTATATTAATACATTATAGGTGATTTTGATCCCTCTCTTGGGAAATATCATTGGTGTACAGCTGGTCGACACTGAAACACATGTTGGCTCTGTATGTAGGTGGTGAAGCCTGTCAAAGTTCCCACCACATTTGGTTGGTTTATATCACAGGATTGGATGTTCAGTATGTGTAAATATGAGTTAAACGAATCTCCGCTGTGCCTATAGGGTTACCATTTATTTATGTAGGTACTATACTGGCACAAAAGACCAAGCATTCCATGTAATGACTCAAAGACAGTTTGTTACTAATCTTTTATTAACAGGTTATGTTTCAGTTTATTTCGACAACCTCATTGCAGAAGTATCTGTGCTCCGATAGATATCTCCCAGTTACAGACAAGTATAAGTTCTGGCAGAAAGGACTGTTCCACCCCCTAATGCTGCTCAATTTGAGAAGCCAGCAAAAGAAAAACTTGTGGGAGCACACACACACACACACACACACACACACACACACACACACACACACACACACACACACACACACACACATATATATATATATATATATATATATATATATATATATATATATATATATATATATATATATATATATATATATATATATATATATATATATATATATATATATATATATATATATATATATATATATATATATATATATATATATATATATATATATCATACATGTCACTGTCATTCGGGGAACGCGCTGGGTGAATTTACTGACCTCATTACACGGAAATGTTATTTCTACCGGTGCTAATCCATTTCAATATTGAGACGTATAGAGACGAAAAAATTCTACGCACCACACTTCCACTGGCCTGAAAGTCAAAGCGTATTTTCTGCATTCATTTTCTGAATCAGAATCCGTTTCTGAGCTCCCAGTCTCAGTATCTGACTCGGTCGTTATTCCGTTTCCACGTACTCGCGTGGGCTCAAATAAATATCCGCGGACATCAGGAGTCCTCGTTTTACCTAATGAGGTGTTAAAATCTTCATCTGATGACGACATGTTATTAGATACCAATTATTAGGAAGGAAAGTTGTAGAGAAAATAATCGCGGATCGCATAATTTTTCTCGGCTTCCGAAATTCCGCCTTAGAATTTTGTTTTGGGATGACCAGCAGACGTGACGTTACACGACTTGCCTCCTAGCGACTAACTGGTGTAAAATGGACTCGAGGAATTCAATCAGAATTAAACTCGAGCAGCACTTTCTCAGCGGATTTATATCCACCGTACTTGAAAGAATGATAAATTATCTACCGCGGTTTAATTAAAAGATATTTTTGTACATTTTGAAACATATCAAATCGGATATGCCAAAAAACGTTAGTTTTGATCTTTAAGAGAACCGCATGCAATATGCTACAGAAGAATGTACATAAAATGAAATAGGGTCTGATATATCAGGAAGAATGAATATATGCACACACGCACACATATCCCACTCAGCATTGCGGTTCTGGAATTACATCAACGCCACATGCTATGCATTGTTACGCTATGTAATCGTTCATCGGTTGGAGGCTGCAGCTCTACACTAAGAAACAATGATTAAATTATGGATGATATTTTTCTCTGTTTTTATTACAACTCTACCTCTCGTTAGCTAAGCATCGGCTTCACAACTAACCAAATCATACTCAGGGGCGTTATTCATTAACTGTTGGCTTTATGCTCTTTAGTTAGAAGTGCTAGAGCAATTACATCTGTAACAGTTGAGCTGTCTTCTGACGCTTTTTGAAATTATATTTTATATGCTTCACACAACGTACATTGATTACGCAGGATTGTACATACATAGAAAAGCGAAACATCATAGATTTATTGCCTTAGATTGAATTCGCGCTGTATATACTTCCTCGAAGAAAGAACTATTGTTGACTTGGCGCCGACCAGTCCCCTGGTCATGAATATAACATTTTCAAGCTGCCCTCAGTTGAACGCGAGCAATAAATCGTATTCTCAATCAAACGCGTCCAGAAGGGGTATAGGTCATATATAATGCATGCCAAAGTACGTAGCTCTAGATATTGGGAACAAATTTATCTCAAGAACCCCCTCACAATGTGCTGATGCAGTAGACTATATTCTATGATGCATTGTCTCAAAATGTGATCCCATATCTATAACTAACCTAGCGATGCTTAACAATATATTTGACATACGATGATAGTTCTTGGACGTGTAAAGACTTTCCACGCTCCGCACCTATCACTCATTCTATATTGCATGCAGACAGTTATCATTCACTGGTTACTTCGTGAATAGCTCGTGCTTTTTATCGAATGTCATCCATAAGCCGATATATTACAGGCTGATATTAGTACTATGAGAATAAGATTGCAACTATTGTTTGACTGATAGATCTATGATTCACAACACTATTATAGAGGCATATTGTAAAGTATACAAAGATCCACGGACAACATGCAACACTATGGCTATCTGCTGCTACACTGTCCCAAAGACACCCAGTATCGACAGCGGCAACAATGCACAGCTCTTCCTTATTCCGTTGCAATTCCTGCAGTGAGGATATGCAGGATACAATCAATTTGAAACGGCTGAATCGGTCGCTGGAAATCTATTTTTGATTCGTTTGAATTTATATCTGCGCGGCTTCGTGTGAAATAATTGTCTTAACGGCTAGTATCAATGTCAATGGAATTAATGTGGACATGAGACATCAAACACATTATTTCAAAAAGCCATTTAACAAATTCTCATTTGTTCGTATTACACAATTGTATGTGTACTTGCGTTGTAGTACACTTACCGCTCTTAGTAGCTCACACTCTGCCTGAATAGGTTTACACCATTATCTGTGCCACAATAGCAAACGTACCATGCCTTGTGTGGCAGGTCAAAGTGTTTTCTTGAAGCGTTTTTAATGTATTGCTGAAGCATTTCTGATGCAGATGTAAATAGTAGCAGTTAAAAGCGAAGCTTGATATCCAAGGGTAACACGGAATAATTGTATGCAGTCTGTGGAAGGGAACGGCACAGTACGAGAACCCTACGAGGATCAACTTGCGTGAGCTAAACATTGTAGAGATGAATCTCTCAGCTCGTTTGTACACTTACTACCGTATTACCTCAGTTACAAAGTAGAACAATAAAAGTACCTTAAAAAAGTGAACATGGAATATAGTAGCCAAAGAAAGCCGGTTGATTGACTCATTTTGATCCATGTATATTGCGTCCTATAGTCGATATATATAGTGTCATATAGCAATATAAGGAATTTTTTATTGGTATCAACGACTGCTCCAAGACATGGGAATGACGTGTGATATTTTCATGCCTTGTTGTCAATTATATTGTGCGGTATTTGTAATTGTACTCTATCAATTATTATATGAACGGCCAAGCTGAAATTACTGACGACCGTAGATTTAGTTTGTTATGTTGTAATCCACAGAATAAATAATGACCAGTTCTATATTACTGTCCATTACCAGTTCACATTATGCCGAAATAACTCATTCAGTACAATCATAAGCCAGTAGGTCCTCGAACGACAAAAGGTGAGCGATTAATGTTGCATTGGTATTCACAGCAGGCCCATTGTCTCCATGTTGTCTGAAGATCGTGTTCGCTGCTGCCTTTATTGAGCAACGCCAGCGGAATTCTAATCCGGGGCGATGATTGATACAACCAATAAATGGAATCTCATTTACACAAATCCAGGAAACTCAAATTGAAAGCAGTTAAATAAATCATTATTGTACCCGTAATTCTAATGACTATTCTAAACGTACTATAGTAAACACCGATGCTTACCATTGCCTCACTAAACTAAACTCTGACCTTCAATAATTCGAACAAACGAAGCCTGTCAACGAATAACACGGAATTTTCATCAAGCTGAGAAAAAAATCACGCACCAGGAGGCGTTCAAGCTACAGTGCTGATTGCAGGACAGTGCCATTGGTCTTATCAAATGTGGGGTATTGGAACATTATGTAATGTACTGCTTTTGCAATCCAATGGAAGCCGTTCAAGCTAATCGATATCAGAAGGGCTGGTAGAATTTATCTTTGTGTGTATTTGCTGCTTATCTTGTGTGGTATTCAACGATAGTTGAAACACACCCTGACAATTCACAATCGGTTGTTTGCGTGATATTGTATCATGCAAATATAACATTGCTGAATGATGTATGTGTATTGGTCATATAATCTTGGACAAATAAATTATAAAATATCATTTTTTGCAACTTTAAATAGTGATTCTAAGTTGGGCAAAACGTTCATAATTTACCGTTAACACAATTACGATTTACAACCCATGCCACTGTTTATATTGAATAACATCCCGATAAAAACCTATTATTCCAAAACAGAACTAACCTGATCTACATTAAAAGATGATTGCATGCTAATTTTTCCAGCACCAAAATAATTATTGAATTACACCACTGGTATGTCTGTTTATGCCTACGTATAGAAGGGCGGAGCTTACTTTGCGTGATATACGGTTTTACTAAATGTCTTCAAGCATCAGTCCTCGAGGGCGATTCCTTAAGTTGACGCACATATCGATCAATTTCATATTAAAAAATTATTTCTTTACATTTTCATGAAAAAGGCATAGTAATAGCGCATTCATGTGAAGCATTTGCATATTTGTATGGTTTCAGACAGACGTTCTCGGATCTCGTTTAAAGTCTCGTTCAACATCATTGTCATCAAAAGCAACTTCACAAGTAGACTTATTATTTGATTCAAAGGAGGCTGTGTCATTGATTATTCAGCCGTTTTAGGGCTTTTATATGGAATACAGTGGCCCATACGTAGCACAAGCCATATCAGTTTTATGTCACCCTTTAGCATCCAATATAAACAAGCCTAGGAAACACATAAGGCAATCATGTCGCTATGCATCTATAATTGAGATATTAGGTGTCTGATCATGTTCGCTTCCTTCCAAGGGACGTACGCTGGCGGTGGTAAATGTATTAAGTATGCAAAATGCCCATACATACTTCATCCACACAGATACAACCACTGCAGCGGATACATGAGTCACAGGGAATACACAAGGGATTTATGATCTACGATTTATGTCGCGATTATTCTACTTCAGGAATCCTTATATATAGTGTTAGTATATTGACAGATTGTTTAATGAATCGGCAAATATCATGGTACTGTCATGGCCACCGTCATGATTCCCTTGGCGATGCTGAAAAATACCCCAAACGTCAGATCCAGGATAACTCTGCGGTGAGAGGTTATATGCTATCACTCATTATTTATTGCGTGCGCATACCGACAGTGATCATTTAGTGCTAGACGCTTGTGCTCCTTTGACTCAAGATAAAGGAAGTTGTCGCTTGTGCAGTTGCAAACAAGGTTGTGCAGTAAGTTTGTGCATGGCGGTGGCGTGTATGCCACCCCTAGAGGGATATACTAATTATCAGCTCCAGGAAGGAACTATTGCTGGCAATAATATAAATTTACAAAATATTTAAGACATCTCTTCTGCGCAAACACAGACAGCTCCGCCTCAAAGCATTTCAAGTGGTCAAGTTCCTACGTAGGGAACTGCTTATGGAGTCACATTTGCGTTCACCATAGGGGATTTTGTTTGCAAAGTGGTCACCAAAGCCTTCGCGAGAATAAGTATTATCACTTAAGGTAATGATTATACCTCTGATAAAAAAGATCAAATCACTTACCCTCGTAGGGCCCCGTTAGATATGCATATATATACAACAGACACTCTTGTCATCAAGATGACTCAGACAGACCGTAGAGAAGAAGTCATAATGTCGACATATATGGCGTGCTAATAACTTAATGGGAGAACTCTCGGCCTACAGGTCATAAATCTAAACAAGAACTGTCGCTCGGATCGTCACAGTATTCAGTACAATACTCATCGAACAACCTCATGCATGATCCGCTGCAACGTAAACAATACTATAGCTTTGTTTGCGAAGTAGCAATGAATCTAGTCACACATAGATTAAGTCATATACCCAACATTTTCAGTATAAATGTGCTTGTGGGGTAATATATCTTCGAGGGATTCGGACACCGTTTACACCTGTTTATGTTCGTGTCAGTATTTGGTTTTATTATGATCATTACACAGAGCACCTTTCACCTGGACTAGTGTGGTTCAACAGGTAACATAGATATCACTATCACATACAATTGACTATGATTAACGATTAAATGGAATATTATGGGTCTAACTCGGTGTTAATGTTTCTGTGGCGACGCGCTTTTGTGATCATCAATCAATTTAATTATGTTTAATATCAAGCTTTTGTTGGCATAATTGACTAATCGATAGTTGGATTAGTTAATGACGACGCTCAATCGGTGGTTCTAGTCATGCTATCCTTGATTGCTCACTATACACAACTCCTGTGCTTACATTCGTTGTTGCAAGAAGCTAATGCTCTCTCTCTTGTGTGATATCCATTGAATCAAATGATGGACAATTACTTAGATTTAAAGAGAAAATAGAAAAAAGATCCGGCTATCACCAGACAAGAGACTGTAGGCGGCACGAAAATGCCATTAATTGGCTCGATTCATTCTGATCTACTTCATTTTGGTCCTACTGTCAATCTTTACAGTATCTCATTCTCCCAAAGGAAACATCATTTGCATTTCAGACGAAAAGTTTTCTTCCTCCAAATCATGGAGGACATTATGATGGATTATATTGACTAACGGATCCTCCACACATCAACAGCTGATTATCCTCTTGGTTCACTTAAAGAACAAAGCAATAATTATAACTACACATGGATGGAATACGAGAACGCACGCAAATGTTCGTTGGTCTCGACAGAATACTATGGCTTATGAGTCAATGTGTTTTATAGCAGTTGATCGGATATCAAAAGGCACGACACGATAGATTATTTACTTTCAATTAATGTACGGCAAACATGTGGCAATCATAACTAGATGCGCGTGGCCAACGTTATTATATCTCCGATCGTCTGTGGATACAAAACAAGTTTATCCACCGAGATAATACAGCTGCTTTAGCTCAGCAATAACATTCAACTTATTTGTTATATTTACCGTATTAGCCATTGTTTTTTCACTGCACCAACACTCTACATAGATTGTACCAATACGGTCACTAGTCGTGGACGTATGGCAGCTTGAGGTTTATTACTCACTGTGGATTAGCGAATCATTTTCCACTCAGAAATATATGACCAGATTCATGGAAGTCTATTGTATCCACCAACATGCCGCTGTTAACTGCACAACATGACCTTCCTCTCGAGTTTGTAGTGAATAAACCCCCACACATCGTAGTGTCTTTCCCTGGGCAATTAAAAGCAACAATCCTGGCATGATCAGAGAATGTGCATGACTTATTCTGCTGCCTCTGCACGCCATGCATTTTACTTCCATATGCTGGCTGACCAGGGTTTGGGTTAAATTTTAATGAAAACCATTTGTATTGCCACCTCGTTATGCAGAAATAATCATGAATTATTCTGATGGCCGATGGTCAGATGTTGGCTGTTAATTATCTTTGCCATTTTGGTAGCCATCATGATAAATAACAATACTCTCTCTCGCTAGATGTCAGTCGACTCGTTGGTGCCGGTACTTACACTTGACTCAAACACTCCTTAGACAACCTCCTCGTCAGTTAGTGTCGATCAATGTCAATTAGCTGCGTCACCCCCCATTTAATAGTATTAGTCTCCGTGAAGAACACAACCCTACGTTTTATTTACTGTGTTTATTACGTCTCAGGGGCGAGTATACTCTCATAAAAGGTCGTGTTTGTTTTAAAACAATTAAAAAAACCCCAACAATTGCGGTTGGAAATAAGGTTTCTTTGGGCTAGGGCCAGTAACCCAGACTCGCTGCCAGGTTTGGCTTACTAACGCCGTTCATCACGTAGAGGTACTATCTTATTTAGCCAAACTACCTTCCCCTGAGGTCCTCAGGGATCCTCGTTACTTGCATCTAAGAAGTTAAGTCTATGATTGGAGATTGATGGGCTTTCATGGAACCGAAACAAGCTGGCATTCTAAACCAAAAATAAAACACTGTGTAATCACCGCTCCTTGGCTTTGCTAAACTTTGTGAATAATAGTTGATATTCTGCTTCAAATGCTTGCTAAGTTGACAACTGATGTCGTTAGACATACAAACATTCGAAACTCTGCTTGTTTAGTATATTCACCTTATTGTGTACAAAATCTTAACCGACCACACAGTGACACCTTGCAACGACATCTGCTCAAATATATCTACTTACTTAGCAGATTCTTTTTAACTGAGTACTTGCTGAATTCTTTTTTTGGTCAGGTGCCATTGCGTTCGAAATGCATAGCAATAATGAAATGATGTGACAGCTTTCATAAAAGTCGTCTCGGCAGATCATTTGTTACCATTCTTGACAGTAAAGACATTGCCCTGTGAAGTGACGTCACAATCCCGCAAAACGGCTTGTGAGAAGGGTTTATTCGTTATATGAATATTTTACTTAATCCAATAACGATGCGGTTAAAATGCGCCCTTTGGCGAATAGACCATTAGACCAATTAATTGTAGTCATAAAAAGAGAGGCTTGGTTGTAATTTTGAGACTGGTGCTGAATAATTCCTGCTGCTTGCTTCGAAGATGTTAACAACAGTAACTACGGTTGTAGCTTATTGATTTTTTGGCATTTTTTCTGCTGTGGAGGGGAATTAAGAGTTAAAACGAGTGCATACGTTGTCATTTTGAGACTGGTGTTAAATGTTAAGCATGTTTGATCCTGATTTGTAGCGCTGCCACCAGTCTCATTCTCGTCTTTACTATGCCCACACGTTGTATGCACAACATACATAACATACATAACATACATACATACATACATACATACATACATACATACATACAGACATACATAGACATACATACATACATACATACATACATACATACATACATACATACATACATACATACATACATACATACATACATACATACATACATACATACATACATACATACATACATACATACATACATACATACTTTCACAGATCTCATGTAGTCTCATGATTACAATTGAATGGGATATGAACCCCAAGTCTCCACTGAGAGCACACAAGAGATACATGATTTATATCAAGTTATATCTCTTTCATCCGTAATTCCACCAGCGATGCTCAGGAGCACCAAGTTGGTGAGAAGGGTAATCCCACTGTGGTGAATGAAGCATCATTCTCATACAGGACAAACCCTGTACACCCAACATTCTACACTGTAAGCACACCCCAACATATATGGCTTATTGAGCTTATCCCACGAGTTCCTTGAGCTGTGCTGAATATTCTTGCTTAATTTACTCGACTGTTGATCTCATGAATACATGACTTTTAGTTGCAGAAAGCAATCGTACGGAAGAACTGTCGCTCGGATCGTCACAGTATTCAGTACAATACTCATCGGACAACCTCATGCATGATCCGCTGCAACGTAAACAATACTATAGCTATGTTTGCGAAATAGCAATGAATCTAGTCACACATAGATTAAGTCATATACCCAACATTGTCAGTATAAATGTGCTTGTGGGGTAATAAATCTTCGAGGGATTCGGACACCGTTTACACCTGTTTATGTTCGTGTCAGTATTTGGTTTTATTATGATCATTACACAGAGCACGTTTCACCTGAACTAGTGTGGTTCAACAGGTAACATAGATATCACTATCACATACAATCGACTATGATTAACGATTAAATGGAATGTTATGGGTCTAACTCTGTGTTAATGTTTCTGTGGCGACGCGCTTTTGTGATCATCAATCAATTTAATTATGTTTAATATCAAGCTTTTGTTGGCATAATTGACTAATCGATTAGTTTGGTTTAGTTAATGACGACCCTAAATCAGTGGTTCAAGTCATGCTGTCCTTGATTGCTCACTATACCCAACTCCTGTGCTAACATTCGTTGTTGCAAGAAGCTAATGCTCTCTCTCTTGTGTGATATCCATTGAATCAAATGATGGACAATTACTTTGATTTAAAGAGAAAATAGAAAAGATCCGGCTATGTCGATCAAACATTATCACCAGGCAAGATACTGTAGGCGGCACGAAAATGCCATTATTTGGCTCGATTCATTCTGATCTACTTCATTTTGGACCTACTGTCAATCTTTACAGTATCTCAAGCTCCCTAAGGAAACATCCATTTGCATTTCAGAAGTAAGGTTATCTTCCTCCGAATCATGGAGGACATTAGCTGATGATGGATTATATTGACTAACGGATCCTCCACACATCAACAGCTGATTATCCTCTTGGTTCACTTAAACAACAAAGCAATAATTATAACTACACATGGATGGAATACGAGGACGCACGCAAATGTTCATTCATTGGTATCGACAGAAAACTATGAATTATGAGTCAATGTGTCTAATAGTCGAGCAGTTATTAGGATTTTTTTGTCAATCAAAAGGGACGACACAATAGATTATTTACTGCCGAAACAACATGTCAATTAATGAATGGCATACACATGGCAATCATAACCAGATGCGCGTGACCATCGTTATTATATCTCCGATCGTCTGTAGATACAAAGCAAGTTTATCCACAGAGGTAATACAGCTGCTTTAGCTCAACAATAACATTCAACTTATTTGTTATATTTACCATATGAGCCATTGTTTTTTTACTGCACCAACACTCTACATGGATTGTACCAATACGGTCACTAGTCGTGGACGTATGGCAGCTTTAGGTTTATCACTCACTGTGGATTAGCGAATCATTTTCCACTCAGAAATATATGACCAGATTCATGGAAGTCTATTGTATCCACCAACATGCCGCTGTTAACTGCACAACATGACCTTCCTCTCGAGTTTGTAGTGAATAAACCCCCACACATCGTAGTGTCTTTCCCTGGACAATTAAAAGCAACAATCCTGGCATGATCAGAGTATGTGCATGACTTATTCTGCTGCCTCTGCACGCCATGCATTTTACTTCCATATGCTGGCTGACCAGGGTTTTGGTTAAATTTTATCGAAAACCATTTGTATTGCCACCTCGTTATGCAGAAATAATCATGAATTATTCTGATGGCCGATGGTCAAATGTTGGCTGTTAATTATCTTTGCCATTTTGGTAGCCATCATGTTAAACAACATAACTCTCTCTCGCTAGATGTCAGTCGACTCGTTGGTGCTGGTACTTACACTTGACTAAAACACTCGTTAGTCATCCTCCTCGTCAGTTAGTGTCGATCAATGTCAATTAGCTGCGTCACCCCCCATTTAATAGTATTAGTCTCCGTGAAGAACACAACATTACGTTTTATTTACTGTGCACTTATTACGTCTCAGGGGCAGGTATACGTCGCATAAAAGGTCGTGTTTGTTTAAAATGGCGAGTGCTCCTCATTAAAAACCCCAACAATTGCGGCTGTTGGAAATAAGGTTTCTTTGGGCTAGGGCCAGTAACCCAGACTCGCTGCCAGGTTTGGCTTACTAAAGCCGTTCATCACGTAGAGGTACTATATCATTTAGCCAAACTACCTTCCCCTGAGGTCCTCAGGGATCCTAGTTACTTGCATCTAAGAAGTTAAGTCTATGATTGGAGATTGAGGGCTTTCTTCATGGAACAGAAATAAGCTGGCATTCTAAACCAAAAATAAAACACTGTGTAATCACCGCTCCTTGGCTGTGCTAAACTTTGTGAATAATAGTTGATATTCTGCGTCAAATGCTTGCTTAGTTGACAACTGAAGTCGTTAGACATACAAAACATTCGAAACTCTGCTTGTTTAGTATATTCATCTTATTGTGTACACAATCTTAACCGACCTTGCAACGACATCTACTCAGATATATCTACTTATTAGCACGTCCACTTAACTGAGCCCCAGATTCTTTTTAACTGAAATATCACCTTGCTGAATTCCTTATAATTTTGGTCAGGTGCCATTGCGTTCGAAATGCATAGCAATAATGAAATGATGTGACAGCTTTCATAAAAGTCGTCTCGGCATATCATTTGCAAAACGGCTTGTGAGAAGGGTTTATACGTTATATGAATATTTTACTTAATCCAATAACGATGCGGTTAAAATGCGCCCTTTGGCGAATAGACCATTAGACCAATTAATTATAGTCATAAAAAGAGAGGCTTGGTTGTAATTTTGAGACTGGTGCTGAATAATTCCTGCTGCTTGCTTCGAATATGTTAAACAAAGTAACTACGGTTGTAGCTTATTGATTTTTTGGCATTGTTTCTGCTGTGGAGGGGAATTAAGAGTTAAAACGAGTGCATACGTTGTCATTTTGAGACTGGTGTTAAATGTTAAGCATGTTTGATCCTGATTTGTAGCGCTGCCACTAGTCTCATTCTCGTCTTTACTATGCCCACACGTTGGATGCACACACAAACACATACATACATACATACATACATACATACATACATACATACATACATACACACATACATACATACATACATACATACATACATACATACATACATACATACATACATACATACATACATACATACATACATACATACATACATACATACATACATACATACATACATACATACATACATACATACATACATATACATACATACATACATACATACATACATACATACATACATACATACATACATACATACACAGACCATACATACATACATACATACATACATACATACATACATACATACATACATACATACATACATACATACATACATACATGCATACATGCATACATACATACATACATACATACATACATACATACATACATACATACATAAATACAAACATACATACATACATACATACATACATACATACATACATACATACATACATACATACATACATACATACATACATACATACATACATACATACATACATACATACATACATACATACATACATACATACATACAGACATACATACATACATACATACATACATACATACAGACATACATACATACATACATACATACATACATACATACATACATACATACATACATACATACATACATACATACATACATACATACATACATACATACTTTCACAGATCTCATATAGTCTCATGATTACAATTGAATGGGATATGAACCCCAAGTCTCCACTGAGAGCACACAAGAGATACATGACTTATATCAAGTTATGTCTCTTTCATCCGTAAAGTTATGTAGCTTCGTGAGGCCCAATATGCAGTGATAATGCAACAGACAAAATTCCACCAGCGATGCTGAAGAGCACCAAGTTGGTGAGAAGGATGATCCCACTGTGGTGAATGAAGCATCATTCTCATACAGGACAAACACTGTACACCCATCATTCTACACTGTAAGCACACCCAAACATATATCGTTTATTGAGCTAATCCCACGAGTTCCTTGAGCTGTGCTTAATATTCTTGCTTAATTTACTCGACTGTTGATCTCATGAATACATGACTTTTGGTTGCAGAAAGCATTGTACTTAAAAGTGGGACGGTTACTGAAGTTTTGCCGCTGCAATGAAAAACGGAGAGCGAACGGAGAGAGGAAGCAATTAGATTGATAAATGAGACACGCTAATAACTTATTTAAGACTACAAGAACACTAACGGGTCATAAATTGATAGAACTGACCAGGAAAGTCATAGCATTACGTGCATTCCGCCCACCTGCATATTCCGCCAATAATTGTTGCGCAAGAGCATCAGACATAGATTAAAGAGTTCCGGCAAAAATGTGTTTGATGGATAGGATCTAGGAAAGGGGTGTTTCAATTCTTGTTACTTTTGTTTTTCTGTTCTGCCGGTTATAGTGTTTATTTGTGAGATTCGATAGAGATCATTTGACTTTATGGGTATAGAGTGGGTGAGAAGGAATAGGGAATGAACAGCGACCTTTGTATTTATTAGATCATTTGGGATGATTCATTAGGTAGACGTTTTGATGTATTGCATTTAAAAAGACTAGTGTCGCTCTGACGCAAATACATTGCAACAGCATGGAGTGAATCTTTATGTCCAAGCGTCCAGGAAGGACATCACCTCCTCTGTTCTGCTGCATACTTCCGGTGGGTCAGCTGATGAGGTTGTGTTTGTGTCTATAACCAAGGCTTGAAATAACTGGTTGATATTCACGCCCGGCTCATCACCACCATCGTGCGAAGTCCTCACTGCCCATTTTACACAGAGGAGATGCATCATGAAAAACACCTACATCGTCAATTGAAACGCAAATGGCGAAAACACAAGCTTATAGTCTATACTCAAATCTAACACCTGGTTGGCGAAGTTGAGACTACCTGGGGGCTTCAGTGACATTCTTCAATCAGAATATCATAGATATCCGACATGCGAGACAGCGTAAATGATGCCCTCGATACAGGTGAACCTACTAACATATTTTCTACAGTATTTGTGCCGGCCACCCATAAAGAAAGTTAAAGCGATCACATTAAATCATCCATCCATGGGTTGTCCCATGATACCTTATCTTGGCTCTAAAAGCGCTTGAACGGACATCCGACTCGTAACGACACAAATCGCTACTTACTCACAAGGGGGCATATCTTATCTAGTTTTCTATAACATATTAGAAATATGTACGATATATTATAGAGAAACAATAAACGCGGAACGTATAAGTCAAACGCGTACGTATGCAATATATACTTACCACATACCACTGCGGTTACGGGAGTGTTTTCTGGTGTGGAATATCGCTTCTTGGTCTGTATGATCACGTTCATGCCGGGTTTATATACAATGCATAAGTACTCAAACAGTGTTGGTGGCTGGGTAGTTTGTTTAAATCATAAAAGTTATATATTGATTGAAGAGGCATTTGGTATTCAGAATCAGCGAAGCAAGTCTTATTGTCTGTAGGATAATAAAGACAAACAATTGTGCTTTGCACAATTCGTCATGAGTTGTTTGACAGATTCATTTTTCGTTTGGAACAAATATAGATATAGGGATATACTTTTCGTCGTTTCTGTACGTACAGTTTTCATGAAGAGAAACAACAGCAGCATCCTAATGACTGAATGTTTAAATGTCATGTAGCTTTTGTTGTATTCTAATCAAGCAGACCAGAAACAAATAAGCAAGCGACATGTGGTCAAAATACTGAATACGTAATGGTGTAATAGTGTAATAACCTTGATTTCAGCATGACTAAGCTGCGTGGAATCATCGACGAGTGTGTTATCATGCGACGTACATAGATTCCCTAATTACTATGTAGTATGCTATTTCGAGCCATGAAAGCTTTTTAGGTTAATGGCTAGTGTCTGCTTCACAGGCTAATCACAGTATTCTCTGAGGCATTAGGGACCTCCAAAATTTTCAGTCACCCCATGTATTATAAAATCGTACGTATGCAGCATAATTGGTGATATTACTGGAGATGGATTCGTAGTTTATGCGCCAATTCATTTCACAAAGCACCTGCGACTATACCCTAATGAACACATCGAGTTGCTATGTGCCGATATGAATATTATGTACTGCAGCGAAACACAGCGTTGTTAAGAACCTTCCACCAGACACAAGGGACATTTTCTGGGATATAGTTTTCATCGTTCACAAGACATAGATGCCCACATCTACTGGATGCATTAACGATTGATAAAATCGATCTAAACAACAATGGTTTTTATTCATCTGTAAATAGTAAAGTATTATTTGACGGCAATGTGTTCAGTAATATCATGTCTGTTTCGGTTAGCATGTGAGATACTTAGGCATTGTAAGCTTCTTGTGCCACCATACCCGCATACACGACCTGATTATAAATTATGAAGCTATTAGACACTAATGCGGTTTATTCCGGTGACCCATAACAAGATTATCTGCTGCCATGAGGATACAGACCAGCTTTATCCAGACCAAATGAAGCTCTATTGGGAATGATAAGCTGCTTTATCCGCAATTAACACAAATTATGCTTAACACTGACATTCCAGTTGCCTGTGATAAGCATCATTTGGTCACTGCGCGTCAATCCAAAACCAAAAAGGATAATTAGGGTTATTAAGAAGGTCATTTGTAGTTAACACATATAGCTACTGGCCGGATTGCCAAATTCAGAGGGCATATGGCTTGTTTAAATTCTGTCTAAGGCACCGAAAACCATTAACTTTGCTACCTTGTTATGTAGAAATGTTCTCAACCCAATTGTGTCGAACGAGGCTGTGATTGTCTACCATCTATTACCATTTCCGTGCTGCCGCTGCTACGGTATAATAATGCATCCCCCGCCGACCAGTTATAGGCCGGCTCTTTGTTTCTCGTCCTTACACTTACATCCTCAATCAGTGGTTCAAGTCATGCTATCCTTGTTTGCTCACTATACCCAACTCCTGTGCTTACATTCGTTGTTGCAAGAAGCTAATGCTCTCTCTCTTGTGTGATATCCATTAAATCAAATGATGGACAATTACTTTGATTTAAAGAGAAAATAGAAAAAAGATCCGGCTCTGTCGATCAAACATTATCAGCAAGATACTGTAGGCAGCACGAAAATGCCATTAATTGGCTCGATTCATTCTGATCTACTTCATTTTGGTCCTTCTGTCAATCTTTGCAGTGTCCCAAGCTCCCATTTCAGAAGTAAGGTCATCTTCCTTTAAATCATGGAGAACATTAGCTGATGATGGGTTATATTGACTAACGGATCCTCCACACATCAACAGCTGATTATCCTCTTGGTTCACTTAAACAACAAAGCAATAATTATAACTACACATGGATGGAATACGAGAACGCACGCAAATGTCCATTGGTCTCGACAGAGTACTCTGACTCATCAGTCAATGTGTTTTATAGTAGAGCAGTTGTTAGGATAGCAAAAGGCCAGCACGATAGATTATTTACTTTCAATTAATGTACGGCAAACACGTGGCAATCATAACCAGATGCGCGTGGCCATCGTTATTATATCTCCAATCGTCTGTAGATACAAAGCAAGTTTATCCACCGAGATAATACAGCTGTTTTAGCTCAACAATAACATTCAACTTATTTGTTATATTTACCATATGAGCCATTGTTTTTTCACTGCACCAACACTCTACATGGATTGTACCAATACGGTCACTAGTCGTGGACGTATTGCAGCTTGAGGTTTATTACTCGCTGTGGATTAGCAAATCATTTTCCACTCAGAAATATATGACCAGATTCATGGAAGTCTATTGTATCCACCAACATACCGCTGTTAACTGCACAACATGACCTTCCTCTCGAGTTTGTAGTGAATAAACCCCCACACATCGTAGTGTCTTTCCCTGGGCAATTAAAAGCAACAATCCTGGCATGATCAGAGTATGTGCATGACTTATTCTGCTGCCTCTGCACGCCATGCATTTTACTTCCATATGCTGGCTGACCAGGGTTTTGGTTAAATTTTATCGAAAACCATTTGTATTGCCACCTCGTTATGCAGAAATAATCATGAATTATTCTGATGACCGATGGTCAGATGTTGGCTGTTAATTATCTTTGCCATTTTGGTAGCCATCATGTTAAATAACATAACTCTCTCTCGCTAGATGTCAGTCGACTCGTCGGTACTGGTACTTACACCTGATTCAAACACTCGTTAGACATCCTCCTGTTTCGATCAATGTCAAATAGCTGCGTCACCACCCCCCCCCCCCCTCCCCTCATTGAATAGTATTAGTCTTCGTGAAGAACACAACCCTACGTTTTATTTACTGTGCACTTATTACGTCTCAGGGTCAGGTAACGTCGCATAAAAGGTCGTGTTTGTTTAAAAGGGCGAGTGCTCCTCATTAAAAACCCCAACAATTGCGGCTGTTGGAAATAAGGTTTCTTTGGGCTAGGGCCAGTAACCCAGACAGGTTTGGCTTACTAACGCAGTTCATCACGTAGAGGTACTATCTTATTTAGCCAGACTACCTTCCCCTGAGGTCCTCAGGGATCCTCGTTACTTGCATCTAAGAAGTTAAGTCTATGATTGGAGATGGATGGGCTTTCTTCATGGAACCGAAACAAGCTGGCATTCTAAACCAAAAATAAAACACTGTGTAATCACCGCTCCTTGGCTTTGCTAAACTTTGTGAATAAAAGTTGATATTCTGCGTCAAATGCTGGCTAAGTTGACAACTGATGTCGTTAGACATACAAAACATTCGAAACGCTGCTTGCTTAGTATATTCACCTTATTGTGTACAAAATCTTAACCGACCACACAGTGACACCTTGCAACGACATCTACTCAAATATATCTACTTATTAGCACGTCCACTTAACTGAGCACCAGATTCTTTTTAACTGAAATATCACCTTGTTGAATTCCTTATAATTTTGGTCAGGTGCCATTGCGTTCGAAATGAATAGCAATAATGAAAAGATGTGACAGCTTTCATAAAAGTCGTCTCGGCATATCATTTGTTACCATTCTTGACAGTAAAGACATTGCCCTGTGAAGTGACGTCACCATCCCGCATAACAGCTTGTGAGAAGGGTTTATTCGTTATATGAATATTTTACTTAATCCATTAACGATGCGGTTAAAATGCGCCCTTTGGCGAATAGACCATTAGACCAATTAATTGTAGTCATAAAAAGAGAGGCTTGGTTGTAATTTTGAGACTGCTTGCTTCGAAGATGTTAACAACAGTAACTACGGTTGTAGCTTATTGATTTTTTGGCATTGTTTCTGCTATGGAGGGGTATTCAGAGCTAAAACGAGTGCATACGTTGTCATTTTGAGACTGGTGTTAAATGTTAAGCATGTTTGATCCTGATTTGTAGCGCTGCCACTAGTCTCATTCTCGTCTTTACTATGCCCACGCGTTGTATGCACACACAAACACATACATACATACATACATACATACATACATACATACATACATACATACATACATACATACATACATACAGACAGATATACATACATACATACATACATACATACATACATACATACATACATACATACATACATACATACATACATACATACATACATACATACATACACATACATACATACATACATACATACATACATACATACATACATACATACATACATACATACATACATACATACATACATACATACATACATACATACATACATACATACATACATACATACATACTTTCACAGATCTTATATAGTCTCATGATTACAATTGAATGGGATATGAACCCCAAGTCTCCACTGAGAGCACACAAGAGATACATGATTTATATCAAGTAATATCTCTTTCATCCGTAAAGTTATGTAGCTTCGTGAGGCCCAATATGCAGTGATAATGCGACATACAAAATTCCACCAGCGATGCTGAAGAGCACCAAGTTGGTGAGAAGGGTAATCCTACTGTGGTGAATGAAGCATCATTCTCATACAGGACAAACACTGTACACCCATCATTCTACACTGTAAGCACACCCCAACATATATCGTTTATTGAGCTTATCCCAGGAGTTCCTTGAGCTGTGCCTTATATTCTTGCTTAATTTACTCGACTGTTGATCTCATGAATACATGACTTTTGGTTGCAGAAAGCATAGTACGGAAAAATGGGACGGTCACTGAAGTTTTGCCGCTGCAATGAAAAACGGAGAGCGAACGGAGAGAGGAAGCAATTAGATTGATAAATGAGACACGCTAATAACTTATTTAAGACTACAAGAACACTAACGGGTCATAAATTGATAGAACTGACCAGGAAAGTCATAGCATTACGTGCATTCCGCCCACCTGCATATTCCGCCAATAATTGTTGCGCAAGAGCATCAGACATAGATTAAAGAGATTCGGCAAAAATGTGTTTGATGGATGGGATCTGGGAAAGGGGTGTTTCAATTCTTGTTACTTTTGTTTTTCTGTTCTGCCGGTTATAGTGTTTATTTTGTGAGATTCGATAGAGATCATTTGACTTTATGGGTATAGAGTGGGTGAGACGGAATAGGGAATGAACAGCCACCTTTGTATTTATTAGATCATTTGGGATGATTCATTAGGTAGTCGTTTTGATGTATTGCATTTAAAAAGAGTAGTGTCGCTCTGACGCAAATACATTGCAACAGCATGGAGTGAATCTTTATGTCCAAGCGTCCAGGAAGGACATCACCTCCTCTGTTCTGCTGCATACTTCCGGTGGGTCAGCTGATGAGGTTGTGTTTGTGTCTATAACCAAGGCTTGAAATAACTGGTTGATATTCACGCCCCACTCATCACCACCATCGTGCGAAGTCCTCACTGCCCATTTTACACAGAGGAGATGCATCATGAAAAACACCTACATCGTCAATTGAAACGCAAATGGCGAAAACACAAGCTTATAGTCTATACTCAAATCTAACACCTGGTTGGCGAAGTTGAGACTACCTGGGGGCTTCAGTGACATTCTTCAATCAGAATATCATAGATATCCGACATGCGAGACAGCGTAAATGATGCCCTCGATACAGGTGAACCTACTAACATATTTTCTACAGTATTTGTGCCGGCCACCCATAAAGAAAGTTAAAGCGATCACATTAAATCATCCATCCATGGGTTGTCCCATGATACCTTATCTTGGCTCTAAAAGCGCTTGAACGGACTTCCGACTCGTAACGACACAAATCGCTACTTACTCACAAGGGGGCATATCTTATCTAGTTTTCTATAACATATTAGAAATATGTACGATATATTATAGAGAAACAATAAACGCGGAACGTATAAGTCAAACGCGTACGTATGCAATATATACTTACCACATACCACTGCGGTTACGGGAGTGTTTTCTGGTGTGGAATATCGCTTCTTGGTCTGTATGATCACGTTCATGCCGGGTTTTATACAATGCATAAGTACTCAAACAGTGTTGGTGGCTGGGTAGTTTGTTTAAATCATAAAAGTTATATATTGATTGAAGAGGCATTTGGTATTCAGAATCAGCGAAGCAAGTCTTATTGTCTGTAGGATAATAAAGACAAACAATTGTGCTTTGCACAATTCGTCATGAGTTGTTTGACAGATTCATTTTTCGTTTGGAACAAATATAGATATAGGGATATACTTTTCGTCGTTTCTGTACGTACAGTTTTTATGAAGAGAAACAACAGCAGCATCCTAATGACTGAATGTTTAAATGTCATGTAGCTTTTGTTGTATTCTAATCAAGCAGACCAGAAACAAATAAGCAAGCGACATGTGGTCAAAATACTGAATACGTAATGGTGTAATAGTGTAATAACCTTGATTTCAGCATGACTAAGCTGCGTGGAATCATCGACGAGTGTGTTATCATGCGACGTACATAGATTCTCTAATTACTATGTAGTATGCTATTTCGAGCCATGAAAGCTTTTTAGGTTAATGGCTAGTGTCTGCTTCACAGGCTAATCACAGTATTCTCTGAGGCATTAGGGACCTCCAAAATTTTCAGTCATCCCATGTATTATAAAATCGTACGTATGCAGCATAATTGGTGATATTACTGGAGATGGATTCGTAGTTTATGCGCCAATTCATTTCACAAAGCACCTACGACTATACCATAATGAACACATCGAGTTGTTATGTGCCGATATGAATATTATGTACTGCAGCGAAACACAGCGTTGTTAAGAACCTTCCACCAGACACAAGGGACATTTTCTGGGATATAGTTTTCATCGTTCACAAGACATAGATGCACACAACTACTGGATGTATTAACGATTGATAAAATCGATCTAAACAACAATGGTTTTTATTCATCTGTAAATAGTAAAGTATTATTTGACGGCAATGTGTTCAGTAATATCATGTCTGTTTCGGTTAGCATGTGAGATACTTAGGCATTGTAAGCTTCTTGGGCCACCATACCCGCATACACGACCTGATTATAAATTATGAAGCTATTAGACACTAATGCGGTTTATTCCGGTGACCCATAACAAGATTATCTGCTGCCATGAGGATACAGACCAGCTTTATCCAGACCAAATGAAGCTCTATTGGGAATGATAAGCTGCTTTATCCGCAATTAACACAAATTATGCTTAACACTGACATTCCAGTTGCCTGTGATAAGCATCATTTGGTCACTGCGCGTCAATCCAAAACCCAAAAGGATAATTAGGGTTATTAAGAAGGTCATTTGTAGTTAACACATATAGCCACTGGCCGGATTGCCAAATTCAGAGGGCATATGGCTTGTTTGAATTCTGTCTAAGGCACCGAAAACCATTAACTTTGCTACCTTGTTATGTAGAAATGTTCTCAACCCAATTGTGTCGAACGAGGCTGTGATTGTCTACCATCTATTACCATTTCCGTGCTGCCGCTGCTACGGTATAATAATGCATCCCCCGCCGACCAGTTATAGGCCGGCTCTTTGTTTCTCGTCCTTACACTTACATCCTCAATCAGTGGTTCAAGTCATGCTATCCTTGTTTGCTCACTATACCCAACTCCTGTGCTTACATTCGTTGTTGCAAGAAGCTAATGCTCTCTCTCTTGTGTGATATCCATTGAATCAAAGGATTGACAATTACTTTGATTTAAAGAGAAAATAGAAAAAAGATCCGGCTCTGTCGATCAAACATTATCAGCAAGATACTGTAGGCAGCACGAAAATGCCATTAATTGGCTCGATTCATTCTGATCTACTTCATTTTGGTCCTTCTGTCAATCTTTACAGTGTCCCAAGCTCCCATTTCAGAAGTAAGGTCATCTTCCTTTAAATCATGGAGAACATTAGCTGATGATGGATTATATTGACTAACGGATCCTCCACACATCAACAGCTGATTATCCTCTTGGTTCACTTAAACAACAAAGCAATAATTATAACTACACATGGATGGAATACGAGAACGCACGCAAATGTCCATTGGTCTCGACAGAGTACTCTGACTCATCAGTCAATGTGTTTTATAGTAGAGCAGTTGTTAGGATAGCAAAAGGCCAGCACGATAGATTATTTACTTTCAATTAATGTACGGCAAACACGTGGCAATCATAACCAGATGCGCGTGGTCATCGTTATTATATCTCCAATCGTCTGTAGATACAAAGCAAGTTTATCCACCGAGATAATACAGCTGCTTTAGCTCAACAATAACATTCAACTTATTTGTTATATTTACCATATGAGCCATTGTTTTTTCACTGCACCAACACTCTACATGGATTGTACCAATACGGTCACTAGTCGTGGACGTATGGCAGCTTGAGGTTTATTACTCGCTGTGGATTAGCAAATCATTTTCCACTCAGAAATATATGACCAGATTCATGGAAGTCTATTGTATCCACCAACATACCGCTGTTGACTGCACAACATGACCTTCCTCTCGAGTTTGTAGTGAATAAACCCCCACACATCGTAGTGTCGTTCCCTGGGCAATTAAAAGCAACAATCCTGGCATGATCAGAGTATGTGCATGACTTATTCTGCTGCCTCTGCACGCCATGCATTTTACTTCCATATGCTGGCTGACCAGGGTTTGGGTTAAATTTGATCGAAAACCATTTGTATTGCCACCTCGTTATGCAGAAATAATCATGAATTATTCTGATGACCGATGGTCAGATGTTGGCTGTTAATTATCTTTGCAATTTTGGTAGCCATCATGTTAAATAACATAACTCTCTCTCGCTAGATGTCAGTCGACTCGTCGGTACTGGTACTTACACCTGATTCAAACACTCGTTAGACATCCTCCTGTTTCGATCAATGTCAAATAGCTGCGTCACCACCCCCCCCCCCCTCCCCTCATTGAATAGTATTAGTCTTCGTGAAGAACACAACCCTACGTTTTATTTACTGTGCACTTATTACGTCTCAGGGTCAGGTAACGTCGCATAAAAGGTCGTGATTGTTTAAAAGGGCGAGTGCTCCTCATTAAAAACCCCAACAATTGCGGCTGTTGGAAATAAGGTTTCTTTGGGCTAGGGCCAGTAACCCAGACAGGTTTGGCTTACTAACGCAGTTCATCACGTAGAGGTACTATCTTATTTAGCCAGACTACCTTCCCCTGAGGTCCTCAGGGATCCTCGTTACTTGCATCTAAGAAGTTAAGTCTATGATTGGAGATGGATGGGCTTTCTTCATGGAACCGAAACAAGCTGGCATTTCTAAACCAAAAATAAAACACTGTGTAATCACCGCTCCTTGGCTTTGCTAAACTATGTGAATAAAAGTTGATATTCTGCGTCAAATGCTGGCTAAGTTGACAACTGATGTCGTTAGACATACAAAACATTCGAAACGCTGCTTGCTTAGTATATTCACCTTATTGTGTACAAAATCTTAACCGACCACACAGTGACACCTTGCAACGACATCTACTCAAATATATCTACTTATTAGCACGTCCACTTAACTGAGCACCAGATTCTTTTTAACTGAAATATCACCTTGTTGAATTCCTTATAATTTTGGTCAGGTGCCATTGCGTTCGAAATGAATAGCAATAATGAAAAGATGTGACAGCTTTCATAAAAGTCGTCTCGGCATATCATTTGTTACCATTCTTGACAGTAAAGACATTGCCCTGTGAAGTGACGTCACCATCCCGCAAAACAGCTTGTGAGAAGGGTTTATTCGTTATATGAATATTTTACTTAATCCATTAACGATGCGGTTAAAATGCGCCCTTTGGCGAATAGACCATTAGACCAATTAATTGTAGTCATAAAAAGAGAGGCTAGGTTGTAATTTTGAGACTGCTTGCTTCGAAGATGTTAACAACAGTAACTACGGTTGTAGCTTATTGATTTTTTGGCATTGTTTCTGCTGTGGAGGGGAATTCAGAGTTAAAACGAGTGCATACGTTGTCATTTTGAGACTGGTGTTAAATGTTAAGCATGTTTGATCCTGATTTGTAGCGCTGCCACTAGTCTCATTCTCGTCTTTACTATGCCCACGCGTTGTATGCACACACAAACACATACATACATACATACATACTTTCACAGATCTTATATAGTCTCATGATTACAATTGAATGGGATATGAACCCCAAGTCTCCACTGAGAGCACACAAGAGATACATGATTTATATCAAGTAATATCTCTTTCATCCGTAAATTTATGTAGCTTCGTGAGGCCCAATATGCAGTGATAATGCGACATACAAAATTCCACCAGCGATGCTGAAGAGCACCAAGTTGGTGAGAAGGGTAATCCTACTGTGGTGAATGAAGCATCATTCTCATACAGGACAAACACTGTACACCCATCATTCTACACTGTAAGCACACCCCAACATATATCGTTTATTGAGCTTATCCCACGAGTTCCTTGAGCTGTGCCTTATATTCTTGCTTAATTTACTCGACTGTTGATCTCATGAATACATGACTTTTGGTTGCAGAAAGCATAGTACGGAAAAATGGGACGGTTACTGAAGTTTTGCCGCTGCAATGAAAAACGGAGAGCGAACGGAGAGAGGAAGCAATTAGATTGATAAATGAGACACGCTAATAACTTATTTAAGACTACAAGAACACTCACGGGTCATAAATTGATAGAACTGACCAGGAAAGTCATAGCATTACGTGCATTCCGCCCACCTGCATATTCCGCCAATAATTGTTGCGCAAGAGCATCAGACATAGATTAAAGAGTTCCGGCAAAAATGTGTTTGATGGATGGGATCTGGGAAAGGGGTGTTTCAATTCTTGTTACTTTTGTTTTTCTGTTCTGCCGGTTATAGTGTTTATTTGTGAGATTCGATAGAGATCATTTGACTTTATGGGTATAGAGTGGGTGAGACGGAATAGGGAATGAACGGCGACCTATGTATTTATCAGATCATTTGGGATGATTCCTTAGGTAGACGTTTTGATGTATTGCATTTAAAAAGAGTAGTGTCGCTCTGACGCAAATACATTGCAACAGCATGGAGTGAATCTTTATGTCCAAGCGTCCAGGAAGGACATCACCTCCTCTGTTCTGCTGCATACTTCCGGTGGGTCAGCTGATGAGGTTTTGTGTGTGTCTATAACCAAGGCTTGAAATAACTGGTTGATATTCACGCCCCACTCATCACCACCATATTGCGAAGTCCTCACTGCCCATATTACACAGAGGAGCTGCACCACGAAAAACACCTACATCGTCAATTGAAACGCAAATGGCGAAAACACAAGCTTATAGTCTATACTCAAATCTAACACCTGGTTGGTGAAATGCAGACTACCTGGGGGCTTCAGTGACATTCTTCAATCAGAATATCATAGATATCCGACATGCGAGACAGCGTAAATGATGCTCTCGATACAGGTAAACCTACTAACATATTTTCTACAGTATTTGTGCCGGCCACCCAGGAAGGAAGTTAAAGCGATTACATTAAATCATCCATCCATGGGTTTCCCATGATACCTTATCTTGGCTCTAAAAGCGCTTAAACGGACTTCCGACTCGTAACGACACAAATCGCTACTTACTCACAAGGGGGCATATCTTATCTAGTTTTCTATAACATATTAGAAATATGTACGATATATTATGGGGAAACAATAATTGCGGAACGTATAAGTCAAACGCGTACGTATGCAAAATGTACTTATAACATACCACTGCGGTTACGGGAGTGTTTTCTGGTGTGGAATATCGCTTCTTGGTCTGTTTGATCACGTTCATGCCGGGTTTATGTACAATGCATAAGTACTCAAACAGTGTTGGTGGCTGGGTAGTTTGTTTAAATCATAAAAGTTATATATTGATTGAAGTGGCATTTGGTATTCAGAATCAGCGAAGAAAGTCTTATTGTCTGTAGGATAATAAAGACAAACAATTGTGTTTGACAGATTCATTTTTCGTTTGGAATAAATATAGATATAGGGATATACTTTTCGTCGTTTCTGTGCGTACTATTTTCACGAAGAGAAACAACAGAAGCATCCTATTTGCCTCAATGTTTAAACGTCATGTCGCTTTTGTTGTATTCTAATCAAGCAAACACAAATAAGCGAGCGACATGTGGTCAAAATACTGAATACGTAGTGTAATAACCTTGATTTCAGCATGACTAAGCTGCGTGGAATCGTCGACGAGTGTGGTATCATGCGATGTACATAGATTCCCTAATTACTATGTAGTATGCTATTTCAACCCATGAAAGCTTTTTAGGTTAATGGCTAGTGTCTGCTTCGCAGGCTTATCACATTATTCTCTGAGACATTAGGGCCCTCCAAAGTTTTCATTCACCCCATGTATTATAAAATCGTGCATATGCAGCATAATTGGTGATATTACTGGAGATGGATTCGTAGTTTATGCGCCAATTCATTTCACAAAGCACCTGCGACTATACCATAATGAACACATCGAGTTGTTATGTACCGATATGAATATAATGTCCTGCAGCGAAACACAGCGTTGCTAAGAACCACCCACAAGACACAAGGAACATTTTCTGGGATATAGTTTTCATCGTTCACAAGACTTAGATGCCCACATCTACTAGATGTATTAACGCTTGATAAAATCGATCTAAATAACAATGGTTTTTATTCATCTGTAAATAGCAAAGTATTATTTGACGGCAATGTGTTCAGTAAAATCATGTCTGTTTCGGTTAGCATGTGAGATACTTAGGCATTGTAAGCTGCTTGGGCCACCATACCCGCATACACGACCTGATTATAAATTATGAAGCTATTAGACACTAATGCTGTTTATTCCGGTGACCCATAACAAGATTATCTGCTGCCATGAGGATACAGACCAGCTTTATCCAGACCAAATGAAGCTCTATTGGGAATGATAAGCTGCTTTATCCGCAATTAACACAAATTATGCTTTACACTGACATTCCAGTTGCCTGTGATAAGCATCATTTGGTCACTGCGCGTCAATCCAAAACCCAAAAATGGATAATTTGGGTATTAAGACGGTCATTTGTTGTTAACACATATAACTACTGGCTGGATTGGCAAATTCAGAGGGCATATGGCTTGTTTGAATTCTGTCTAAGGCACCGAAAACCATTAACTTCGCTACCTTGTTATGTAGAAATGTTCTCAACCCAATTGTGTCGAACGAGGCTGTGATTGTCTACCAGCTATTACCATTTCCGTACTGCCGTTGCTACGGTATTTTAATGCATCCCCCGCCGACCAGTTATAGGCCAACTCTTTGTTTCTCGTCCTTACACTTACATTCCCCTCCGACCAGTTATAAGCCGACTCTTTGTTTCTCGTCCTTACACTTACATCCCCCGCCGACCAGTTATAGGCCGACTCTTTGTTTCTCGTTCTTACACTCACATCCCCCGCCGACCAGTTGTACGCCGACACTTTGTTTTTCGTCCTTACACTCACATTCCCCGCCGACCAGTTAAAGGCTGACTCTTTGTTTCCCGTCCTTACACTCACATCCCCCTCCGACCAGTTATAGGCCGACTCTTTGTTTCTTGTCCTTACACTTACATCCCCCGCCGACCAGTTATAGGCCGACTCTTTGTTCCCGTCCTTACAATTACATCCCCTTCCGACCAGTTGTAGGCCGACTCTTTGTTTCCCGTCCTTACACTTACATCCCCCTCCGACCAGTTGTACACCGACTCTTTGTTTCTGATCCTTACACTTATATCCTCCGCCGACCAGTTATAAGCCGACTCGTTGTTCCCGTCCTTACAATTACATCCCCTTCCGACCAGTTGTAGGCCGACTCTTTGTTGCTCGTACATACACTTGCATCCCCTTCCGACTAGTAGTAGGCCGACTCTTTGTTTCTCGTAAATACACTTGCATCCCCTTCCGACTAGTTGTAGGTCGACTCTTAGTTTGTCGTCCTTATACTTGGCTGTAACGCTCTTCAGACAGCGTCCTTGTCAGTAACTTTTGATCATTTTCAAATAGCTGCGTCGTCCCAATGTAATTAGAATAGTCGTCGCTAAACAGCACTACCCAAACTTCAACATGCTGCGCACCTATCACGTCCCTGTGACATTTCTGCTGTCCCATAAAATGTCGGGTCTATCCAGGTTATCAAATTGTCCTTATAAAAAGCTCTTGTTTTATATACAGAAAGTGGCTAGAGACTTGGGAAAATCGCTTTTCTGTCGGTCCTGGTAAATAAACTCGACTGGCGGGTTCGCCTTTCTTACGATATCCATCACGTGGAGGTACTCTCTCATTTACGCCAAACCATGAGGCCATGTGGGATCCTCTACACTAGCATCTTGGCAGGTGCTGTGTGTGTAAGATAAATAAATCATGTGTATGAAAACTGTGGATGCTAATTGAATATTCTCCTAAAAATGCAAGCTGGCAAATAATTTAGTGAGACTTGTAGAACACTGCTTTTCGGTATATCCATTCTATTGTGTATTAATACTTAAGCGACCACATTCTATAGCACATTACAATGACAATGTATATCCTACTATCTCTTGTCTTTTTATCTATAAAAATTAAGCTGAATCTATCCTTCTGATGCAGACACAAATCTGTGAGTCATATGACAATTGCAAGAACAAATGCAATGTATCTCATTAGATAAAACACAGCCATTTTGTTGGATCCTGTATAAAAACACATTAAACAGCAATATATCTTAACTTCATTCTTAGGTTACACTAGAATTGTATTACCGAAATATCATTAATGCCTTACACTACAACTATCCTTTGGTCAAATGCCATGCATCATTTACGTCTGAAATTCATAGCACAGAATAGGGAGTCTGTTACCATTCTTAACAATAATAACCTGATCATTATGGCCCTCTGAAGTGAAGCGCTCGACCCAGAAAAGGGCTAGAGAAGGACCTTGGCGTAGTTCATCACTGTATTACTCAGTGGAATGACGATTTTCGTTGCGCTTTTATTGAGGTGTTCGGAGAATGATACAATGTATACATCCATTGCCATCATTGCAGTCATGTAGATGAGTCATTCGTGGGCTATAAAGATTGGCCGTTTCTTGCAACTCATCCGTATTCGTCTAAATTGGACTTATGCTTCCGCACTAGCACCCATTCATATGATATATATAAGACTATGATATGAAACTAATAAAGACCTGTTCTTATCCGACAGAGGATTATAATCTCCGATTCAGCATGCACACATTTATCTGCATAAAAGTATATTCAGAGGATCACACATATCGACGCGTCCATAAGAAAGACTGGGACCTACATAACTTATCAGATCAATCAAAGAATTAAAATCGTTCTAAAACTGTACTCATTCCGATTGGCTGAGATCCACTCCTCGTTCAAAATCATTGACATTTCGGAATAACAAATTGACCTACTTCACATTCAGCATATCAACCATTATACCAATGGCCGACGACACATGCGAATCTATCAACATCACATTATTTCATGCTTGGTGAAAACAACATGATGGTGTATTACATTGTAAATATCTTTTGCAAGGTACGTATATGTGATTTACCAAGTGCATTATCCACTGAGTGTATGCTTGATTAGAATGTACACCGAGTATTTTATTATTCTGCGAGACTAATATATAGTCAGTCGCAGTCGCTTGCTTATCTTTTCAATAACCGAATGTTCCAGATAATCCTGCTTACCAATGCGTCGCCCTTAACTAGATAAAGCATTAGTGTGTATTGTTTGTATTGCAGGTACGACTCTGACATAATATCCTCATACATCTGCGTAGAATTGTGTGTGACATTAAACCAACCAAGTATAGGGTTGATTAGAGAGACCGTGTAATCCAATGGCCATAAAAATCTCCACAACCCTATCAAAACGTCGGTTTTCATGACGTAACATCATGCTGCTGCATACTCAGAAACCTTAGCTCGTAGACATCAAAGACACACCGCAAACGCCTCTTGTCCGAGCATTGCTACTGAAGTGTGTGTTCAATCAGCTTTGGCAAACGCTACATTTCATTCTTGGAAATTCCAATCAGTGTCCTTAATTACAGTATGTATTAGCCATGGTCTCCAACAACAGCAGCAGCAATACACACTTCATTGTAATTATTCTTGAAGATTTGAGCAGAATAATATCTCGCCTCGCGGAATCCCTATCCACCATATCATCGGCACCATACTAATAGAAAATAGATGAGTGGAGCGTGTGAAGCAAACCATAAAGGACCAGTAAATATACATCTGGTTTGTTGATTTGTACATTATAAGAGCGCACATTATAATGCATAGATATTATCATTCCACAATGACAAGAGCCAGAGATCTGCGTCTCACCTGGTTAGAAAATTGGGCTTCAATGTTAACATCCAATAAAGACAGCATCTTAAACTGTCGATTCGAAAGGGAAAGCATGACAGAGGCTATTGAGGAATCATATTTTAACGAAGCAATCACAGTCGGTATGTGATAATCACATATTGCACACCACCCCGGCGGGCGTATATATGCATTGAAAGCATTGGCGACATGAGCATACTGTTGACGAGCCAAAGTGTGTTGACTCCTACGCTGCCAGGTCGTTACAGCATTAGAAGATATCAAGATACAACATACTTCCCCGGTGATCGTATAAATGCATGTCAAACGCATCACATGCACTGTATATATTTTGTTTCCATAGCAAATTCCCCCAGACTTAAGTATACAATATAAGGCAATGCGATTTTATTTTCAATTTAATACGTATGTCGTATAGTGAAATAATCCCATAATGAATTGATAATTGAACTATATATATATATATATAATTAAATATTTCAAACGCATCACATGCACTGTATATATTTTGTTTCCATGGCAAATTCCTCGAGAATTAAGTATACAATATAAGGCAATGCGATTTGATTTCAATTTAATACGTATGTCGTATAATAAAATAAGCCCATAATGAATTGATAATTGAATTATATATATATATATATATATATATATATATATATATATATATATATATATATATATATATATATATATATATATATATATATATATATATATAAATATATTTATATATATGTATATATATATATATATATATATATATATATATATATATATATATATATATATATATATATATAAATATATATTTATATATATTCATATTCTTTTTGAGGATTATTATATGGAATGCAGAGATATTTCACTGGATTGACGTTGAATGACTTTGATTCAATTGATGTCACCCATAGCACAGAAGCTCCCACTAATGATCCAATACACAGTGGGTTGCAAATGGTTTCACCGTGGTTGTGGTAGTCTTTCTGGTCGCAGTGATGATGTCCAGAGGCTACTGCTAAGCTGGAATTCCAAACTACTATGTGCCGTACGAAATTGGCCTTCCAACTAGGTCCGTACGACGTTGACGGTATCGTGGCCCCAATGCTGAATGTGTTTTAACTTCTGGGGACGGAGGTATTTATACAAATGTGTGGCGTCGTCAGCAAGCGTGGAGGTACAATTAACTTTAGCTTTAATAAAGATCAAACGGGCTGATGTTAATTGTTATGGGAATTGACGGGTTGGGAATGTTTACTTCAAAGGGCTCTACTTGCTACACCGGGACTATTTAATTTGGATAGTGGCGGTTTACTTCAGAAACATGGTTAGGTATTTAAGGGGGAGGGGGGATGTTGCATTATGACTCCGCACTGGTTGACGACGCTTTCTGCAGTTATTACATAATATCTAATTGATAAGGACGGTCACATATACCCTTCCTACACATTAGACTTGACCTCAAGTCTACAACAAATCGTTCACAAACAAATAGATTATACTAGCAAAAATCAATTAACCTATACTATTAAACATTAATGACATAGAATGACACCAAAAAAACATTAGCGGTAACAATAGTCTCTTTTACGACTCCTGCATTGAGAAATAGTGTGACCAACATTATTACAGTAAACGCACATTTGGGACCGTGCATCATATCTAGATTTCCATCCGTGACTACCGTTCATGACACTTGTAACTGGCGCTTGACTGTCCTGTGTTAGGCTGCTGTGGAGGTCTCTTAATTGATCGGTAAGAGTTTGAGTCCTTTCCAACATATTTATTTGATCGCGTAGTTCCAGCTTTTCCGAAGCAGATGTGTTTTTCACCAATTGTCCTCGCAGCATACCTCGCATGTTTTCAAGTTCCATTTGGGCGTCTAGTAATTGGTCTTTCAATCCGTCAATCTCACTCACCAGGTCACGTTCCATCTTGTGTTGTCTTGGAGTATCTCTTTTATGATGCATTCTTGGGGCGCTTGTATTTACACATTCCATCCAATCGGATGCCGGGACTGAATGGAATGGTAGGCTGTTATCACCTTTCTTGTTCGTCAAGAACGTTTCCAGGCTTGCTTGATCCCGTCGGCGTTGACTTGGCGACTTGTTCTTTGTCGGGGCTGTTTTAGGGCATGGTGTCGCACTTGGGGGTTTCTGCGATGAGGTAGCCGGTGTCAGGTAGTAAGGCATAGGACTTGGCCTAAACGTCCAGACATACATTAGTTTTTGAAGATGACTTTTCTGTGATCAGCCAAAAGGTGATCACTCCGGATTTCTCCACCAATTTTCACCGTGGTTGTGGTAGTCTTTCTGGTCGCAGTGATGATGTCCAGAGGCTACTGCTGAGCTGGAATTCCAAACTACTATGTGCCGTACGGTGTTGGCCTTCCAACTTGGTCCGTACGACGTTGACGGTATCGTGGCCCCAATGCTGAATGTGTTTTTAACTTCTGGGGACGGAGGTATTTATACAAATGTGTGGCGTCGTCAGCAAGCGTGGAGGTACAATAACCTTTAGCTTTAATAAAGATCAAACGGGCTGATGTTAATTGTTATGGGAATTGACGGGTTGGGAATGTTTACTTCAAAGGGCTCTACTTGCTACACCGGGACTATTTAATGTGGATAGTGGCGGTTTACTTCAGAAACACGGTTAGGTATTTAAGGGGGGGGGGTACTCCACACTGGTTGACGACGCTTTCTGCAGTTATTACATAATATCTAATTGATAAGGACGGTCACAATGGCATTATATATAGCACGAATGTAATTCATTGAGTGAACACACATTTAAGACGAAGTTTCCGTCGATTCTGTGCAGACAATTTGCATTTGTGGGTATTGCATGGAGCGGTCATAATAAAGCCATATGGGCGAATGCGGACATGTTAGATAATAAAATATCTTGATAATGGGAGGCGTTAATGACTAAAATAGGTGGAATTATGGGCGAATCATTTTGCGTACTGCGTGCAAGGATATATCTGGGCAGGAAAATGGTTATTGATCTGCTCTTAATCCCTAGAATTATAAACATTTCCGTATGCAGCATACTTTGCCAACATGGTAAGCTATAACATGAGATGGATTAATAGTTATTAGGCCAATTGTTTCCACAAAGCACCTGTTTCCACAATATGAACCATATAATGGCAGCGTGTGCAGATGTGAGCAATTTGCTACAAAAACGAAACACCGTTAGAAACAATTTCAAGACACAAACGACATTTTCTGCGATATCATGATACCATGACTGTGTTGGCATGCAAGCGGGAAATGAGGTATTAAAAGCCAATATAGTAAGTGAATGCACCGAATACCGTGCATTGCATAAATCAAAGGAACGTTTTACATACTTAGTTTCGTCATGTTGCTCAACTAAGGTTTAGGAATTTCATTCATGGGGGTTACATCTTACAACACACATCTCTAGAACAGACACACAAGTGCATTCTTTGCCAGCTCTGGGTAACTTGTAGGGAAAGTGAAAATTTGCAAATACACTTACAATCATTTATCCAAACGATGTCGTCCATAACGCCGCGCATGACATTCCATGCATATACCTTTCTGTCGCTATGCTACGTAATACGCACTCCTTCTGACACGATTCACTGCAAGAACTGCTATTAAATCAAGCCTCAAATTAAAATAAAACGGAGCTAAGATATATTCTCGATAGCCAATTGTGATCTGAGTGTTGAGTATCACTGACATTGCCTCCCGTATTATAAGTGCATTTGTTTAATGTATAAGACCATGTCCTTTACATTGAATGTGACTACCATAGACACGATGGACCTCTTTACAGTTATGGATCTGATGCAAACTAGATATAATATGTCTTAGATCATTGAGTCTTTACTTTATACCGACTTTATGCACGACAAACATAATAGAACGCAATATCTAATGTGATAAGGACTGACAGCTGTCCATTCATTCGTATCGTGTGAACAATACAAGTAGCAATTCCATATGTTAACGACAATGTGAATGTCTTTTGCGCCATTTAGACTCCTGTATCGGAGAGCGGTGATGAAATGAGTCATGTTACGATTGTTAGTCTTGCACATTAAGCGGCTGTTTATTGGGGCTAAGGCAATACAAAAGAAGTTGAATGGCAACATTGTTGGAAGGAAAATGTGATCCCTGATCTTAGACTATTAGTATTAGCTAAATTGAGTTGGCTTCCACTTTTGCCTCTATTGCTCTTGTCGCATATGACGCGGTATAAAGGACAAACACCCAGCATACTTTATTTCTAATAGTCACAATCAAACTACTTTGCTTGAATTAATGCGTACGGTTTGATAGTTCAAAAATGGTTGCCAAATATCTTGCTATCAATTGCTCTACTGTCGTACCAAAAAGGGACACACAAGCATTTCAAACATTCATCGTCATACGGACCTTCGATCTGATAAACTGTTCGGGAATTCCCAAACTCGCCTTACTTCGTCTCCTTGGTCCATAGTATGATAGTAAATTCTCGTCGAGCTTTTAGTGCAGTTTCAATATGAACAGCGTTCAATAACACCGAAATAAAAATATAACCGCGCAGAACGAGAGATCAATTCAAATTCGATTATCGGATAATGCAGCACCATATGTAGCATTGTTGAATGAATTAACACATGGTTGAACCTCAACCCAAATGCCGTCATCAGTGATTGATCAGATCGAACGGAACTTTCAGCAGGATACCGTTGAATAACAGCTGCGGTATATCTGATAAGGAGCGCCAAAAATGATAAAAAGCAGTTTTCTATGATAGTACCCACTTGTCTTGTTCAGCGTGGGATTCTTTGCATTCTTTGCTTCGATATATACACCTTAACAGCTGAGCATATTGTGCTTGGTAATGTATAAAAAACCACGTCAGTGGTATATGGTACTTATTTATGATGCAATGTGTTTTACTTCAATGTTACTCATTAATGCCGGGACAAAACAGGCAAAACATCACACAACCTGTAGGTGTTTCTAGTGATGCTAAACAATTAAGAGTTGTCATCATGCATCATTGGCCGTTCGGAAGCCAGCTCTGAACTACTTATTACAATGTACAATCAACCAACTTCAAGGAGGGGGTGTGATATCCCGACATTATTTAACATAATGAATGACTACTCCACTAGTGGTGATAACATTCGCCGGGTGGCGCTATAGTCGAAAGTCACAAGGGGTGGGGGGGGGGGGGGTTGGTCGAACTTTCACGTCTGTTTAGAAGTTAGATCATAAGACATCTTATTGGGATGAAAGATTACTTCCTTTATCTATTGATAAAGACATTTCCTTAATGAACTGGTTGAATTAACATCGCACGGACAAATGATAATTGCTGGTCTCTTAATGACTGGTTCACTTTGGGAAAATGCGATTGTGCATACCGCATTTTGAGCTCTATTGTTTTGGTGCTGTAATTAGACAATAAAATTGGGTTGGTAAACGTTAAAATGGTGTTGTTTGTTTACGTGATGAAGCTATGTAAATTGATTCCGTAGGAAATCACCTACCTCTGTCTGTTATGTGATAATGTTGTAAAATGGAAAAATGGTGCTCAATGATTTCATATACATATTTAAGTTGGTTCCCGTTAGTCGGCTTTCGTAGGACTATACCAAAGTTTTACGTATCCTGCAATTCAACATTCATACGTAACGAATGATAGAACACTATGCCTTTTTTCATGGTGTATTTAGGGTTAAAAGCATACACGAAGCAGATTCATTGTACTGCCCCGCGCTCCAATTCAGCATTGTGCCTTCAATGCAGGGTTGTGCAGGTTATGTTTATCATGTTGCTAAGTTTCAGCTGGTGGTCATTTCTCGACAATATATACATTGCTATCAAGCAGCGCGCGGACAATGAAGCTCCACGTTGTCCATGGGTCTAATTCCGTAGTCACGACATGACACTGGTTAATTATGGATCTTAGCATTGCTATTTGTTTGGTCGTAAGTGTCATCATTGCGGCCGATGCACTGGTATTACAGTGTTTCACAAAATGGCCAAGACGTTTCATTATTTACAGGAAAAGCGCTTCGCACAAACATTTCGGTATTACACTCAACAACTGAGGCTTTTGTGTTTTGGGATTCACTCGTTAATGGATACCACTGCCACTCGAATTTACCTCATACTTCTTTGGTTTTATGTAAATGAATATCCAGGACTTTTTGTGTCGCAAAATGAAACTGGTACAGACCGCCAATGCTTACTTTATTCATCACACTAACCCTAAATATGCAGTGGGATATCCCATGACAAACCACTGATTTTCCGCGTTGCGTTTATGGCTTCAAACAAACATTTCATGTCTACTTTTTGCTCGTTTGGATGATGATAAGCACAAGTTTACAAGATATCTGAGTTCATTTGTTGCGTAATTTATATCTCCCTGTGGCCATATGTGTCCTTTTGAAAGCTAAACTGAAGGCGTGAGTAGATAAAGCGGACATATCTGCTAATCAGCAATAACCAATCCATTCAGCAATTCTATACGATGACGTACCACATATTTAGCAATGCATTCGGTATTGAATGGCGACATTACGAGCGCTGTTCCTCTTATCGGAGAATAACAGTATTCAAGTTGGCTTGATCCGGGTAATTACATTGTTACTCGTATTGTAACATCTGGGGAGTATTAAGCTGAATGATGCAATAATTGTTCTTGATAATATTGTATCCAAATATTAGAATAAAATATTATTTCGAAATATAAATTATTTTAGCCACAATAACTAACTATCTGAATACTTCCTGCTTAACAATATACTATTATTGATGGTGTATTGTGATGAATGAGGACTGTATGAGTATCATTTAAAAAATAAATATAACGTTCATTAAAGATTATATATGCGATGGAGCGAATGAAAGGTAACTGGAAATGTAGTGATAAGTTAAAAAATGAATTTAAGATCATGAACAAATTAATGTTGCTGAATGTGAATGTATCAAGGCGATGTCATGCTTTGATGATTCAGTGTTCTAATTGGTGACAGGTTCAAGTTATAATGACTGTTCATCATAGGTACAGGCCATACTTTGCTGTTTGAAACATTATTCAAAAGACAGGTGTCGTCATTAGGTAAAGTGAACATCAAATATATACTTTTTAACATTCCCAGTTTCTCTTAAAACACACTAACATTGCAATGGTAGTTTTATCATGGCGTTATGAATGTATCGCCTTGTCAAAGAACGGCTACAATTACAGGCGCTCTCGTTGCCATTGTGTAAGGAACATCAGAGCTTATACGTACGCATTCTCGGATAACAATACTAAAACGTCAGGGATCTGCGAGGATTGGTCTGCAGTTTATGATATTACCGCTGATCTATCTCCTTAGTCTTTTAAAGATTTGCCACTATATAGCACCAGATACCTATAGAACGATCAAGCGCGTGTAGCGATTAGTAGCACGCGGGCCGAGGGTGTCATTGCATCGATTCATTTTAATCTATTTATGGTATCCTGGGGCCTTGGTGCCGATAAACATTACGTAATGGCTCCACTAAGGAAGCATCAGTATCTATCAAAGGAATGTTTTCTTTCCTTATACTACTAAAGTGATATTTGTTATCCACTGATAGGTGATTCATATTTCGTTAGAAAAACACTTTACAGCTTATATCTTTATGGGTAACTATCTTCGTGTCAGATTTAAATCTTGTAACACTCACTGTACCAAATCAACTGAAGTGCTGTATCGAACTATTGATTCATCTGTGATCATTGGGAATATATAAAATCCCCAAATACTCAATTAAACGAGTTTAATTGACATTCCACAAACTGTTTTTAATACTTTGTTACTCGCAAAGTATCCCCTCTCGGTCCGCCAATATGTCTACAGCAAGAAGAGAATGTTAATGTGATGTCTGTCATTGATATATCTCAAGTAGGATGGCTACCCTAAATATCAAATCTGTAAGTGCGTACACATGTGCTATTGATATGTTCATTGATCATGATAGCCAAATGTACTAGGCTGAGGTATTGACCTTACGATAGAGTTACAATCACTGTAGACAGGCAACCCGCCTTCCGACGGAAAAACAGAGCGGTTTTCGCATCTGCTCGCATAGATGACGGCTCTCGGCTGCAATATTTGACGTCCAACGCGATAAGAAACAGATGGATAGGGCACTTGTGACAGCGCGTTAGTTCGATTAATGGTTGAGAAGGTTAGACCGTTGATGAAAACCTTCTTGGACACTTTCAACGCTTTCAACAGCTAGCACCGGAAGAAGACGCTCCATACGGGCAATCTGTATAATCAGAACAGTGTTGATCGGAACGATGCTAACTGCACCAATGTGCTGTTATTTGGTTTGCAGATATACCGCCCAAAAACTTCTTACACATTTTGTGCTTGCGTTTTTGTTTTACCTACCCCTCCAGCGGCCAATTCTCTTTATTTGTCTAAATGCAGGGCTCTTACCGGATGTGAAAGGATGATGAATCGGGCATGGTTCTGTGAAAGATATACCTTGATGATTATATTGCGTGTCTACTTTACCTAAATGGAGACGATCAATATATCGATCAAGTTCCACGCTAACGCCTTGAAGTCTATTAAGTTAGAAACCATGCAACCACCCGGTATGCACTGACAAAAACTCGGAAATGATTCAGGCACATTTCAAACGCCAATGCTTCATCGATCTATGCGAGCCTTTTAGAGCTTGATCAGAAAATAAACAATATGCAAATGTTAATACAGGTTAATGAAAGCTGAATGAATAAGTGTGGTGTTATGTATGATATTGCGCATAAGACTTTGTCCATTTTTTGGCTTCACTCAAACTCAATAGATGACGTTTAAATCATCATCTTCAAGTAAGCAACTGTATCGATCTTGAATTTACTGAAACTGGACAGAAAGATGTACATTCTTTACAGATACTGCTGATTTTCGGAAGCGTCATATTGCCTTTGGTTCATTATAGTAGGTTTTTACAGCAGAGTATAATATATTTGTCCACGTCTGAATGAGATACGCCTATCGCTTGATAACTCCAACGTAATATTCGTACTGAGCATGCATTGCTGTCGATGTAGCATGTTTAGAAAGAAATATGTATCACGGTAAAGTGTTGGATTTCACCTTCTATTAAAATGGTAATCTATTTCGCCATTGAACGGCAAAATGTCCAGATTGTGTCATTAAGCAACAATCACCTCCTACAACGGAGACTGTTGTTCATACCCCATTTGTTCTACACGTTACTGCCTCCTGTCCACATTTCTGCTTGAGGTATAAGTAAAAATATTATACTCTAGGACATTTTTAGAGCTTACCTAGGTAGGTGTTATAGTGTAAAGTGCATTTTACCAAAGACTTTCATGAAGTGAAGTTATCCCATACACACAAAATAAATAACTCTTTACGGTTTTATGCTTTTTTAAACTGTCTACCGATGAACTTTTTGTTCACACTAAGTTTGTTTGTTGTTAAGAACGAGAACCATTTATAACTAGCCGTCTCCAAATTTGATTTAGTATATCTACCAACATGCGTGCTGTATATTAATTTGGAAGTAAATATTATGCTGAAATCGCGCACACGCAAATTCTCACAATTGGTCATTCGTTTACAAACCGACACAATTTGGGAGTCCGTGCATATAACTATGTATGTCCAAATATCTCATCAATGGCTAACGTTCTCGGCGTTGGTAACTAGGTAGAAGACATTGATGACTGTATCGTCATGTTTTTGTAAAATGATTGCGTCATCCACATCTTATTCAGACCTGTTGTGGCATCTTTGATTAGCTGGATTGTGCAAGGGTCATGCACTTTATTGCTGTAACAGATTGCTACTCGAGAGTTATAATTAAACAGGCAACTATTGAGAACATAATCCGGTAACATGTGTCACACTTAGTTCACACTACGGGTTGGTGCCTGCTTTCACCAGGCAGTATCGCAACTGATCAGCATCTAATGCATACTAGATCTAAAAGGACCAGGTGCATAGAGTATGTTTGGTGTGCAGATGACGATATATGAGTAAGAGCTATCACAAGTGGTACACAAAGAAGTTGTTACCTCCTAGTCTACTGTTGGTGACATTCATCCTACGCAGTTGTACAATCTACTTGTCGTATCAAGGAACTTACATACCTTTGATTAAACAATATTTTGCCGATACGTTCCAACCCATGTACGTTCGAATGGGTTTAATCTATAAAATAGGCGGCAAGGTATGTAATGGAAATATAATGCAAAGCTCACCATTTTTACCTATGTTTGACCTCTGATCATGCACATCTTCATATTAAAGCTAATAGTCAAGACACACCAGCGCTCATACTGCCCATTACAGTGGTTGCTTCACATAACCATAGCAGTTCTGTACAGACAATACAGAGAGAAAGAGGGAACACTTCAATGTGGTTGATTGGCTATGCTGCTAATTCTGGATAGCGGTATTGGTTATTTGGAGTTGGAACAATAAAATTGGAGTCAACTCATTCATTTATGAAGCAACATACTGGCTGGTGGTAATCCATAACGGAAGAAGCTGCCGAGAATGTCGAGGTTGTTGGCACATTTACACTTTTTTTCATGCGCCACCGAATAATTACTAGCATAGTCGAGATCAGTTAATTAAAGTTACCTCATAATGCACCTTACCAAGTTTTACTGGTGCTGCAAAAGCATCTGATATACAAATGTCACATGTCACACCTGGCTTGTAAAACGCACCCCGAATAATCATTTGTCATCACTGCCTTATCAGCAGGAACAATTATGGGCAACTGAGTAATTTATGGTATAAGTGCCATAACAGCTGGCGGCGAAGACCAGCATAGTCTACTTCACCGAATGAAGCCTGGAGGTAATCATAATGTAGCGAACAATATGAAACCCGTGCAATAGTAACTCAGATTAGCCGCTTTGTTTTAATGATATGGAATAAAGACTGCATCAGCGGGAGAATTGAGCATTACTGAATAGATAATTTAGCGTGCGCTTTTTAAACCCTTGGGCATATGGTGGCGCTACGCCGCAAGTGGGAACGATGATTCTTCCTCGTTATTCACTCAGTGATGTGACATCAGAATTGCCCAAGTAAAACGTTAGATGGTTTTGATAGAAGCACTTGAAGACGGATAACTGAGGGTCCATATTCTAGCACATTGCATTAAATTTCGAATACAAAACAATTATCACGTTTAAGAATCTCTCCGTCGCTGGAATCTATGTAAATATATAATAAGACTACAAATGACATAATTGTAACATATCCATCATTTATATTGGCGTCGTGGTAATGCACGGAATATTACATAATTCTTCCTGCATCAGTTACGTTAGGAGATAACGCAACATATATCCAAGACACTTTGCTATGTAAAATATTCATTTGCCTCTCTTTCTGTTGACGTCTGTGTAAAAAGGTTAAGTCCTATATTTTTATCTTCCTTTCTCGTATTTTTGCCTCACGAAACATGCTGGAGTACATACTACAATAAATACTTCACTCTATTAACTTCTTAGTAAATTTTCGGTACGTGGGATAGGTAATTGACCCGTACGAAAAAACACCTGCTGATGATAAACTAAGTGATAAACTAACATTGACGCTTGTTCGTTGGCCTATGGTAAAAACGTTAATTGCGCACAACCTTTGCCTGTGTCAATACTGCTATGTGACTGCCAATTATAGCTAGCCATCTACAAACCTCAGACAGGGACATCGATAAATCTTAACTCATTGCTATTTCATCATGCATCAACAAAACTATTAGTACTGCAGGTATTCAAATTTTGCAAGCATATAGCGTCTATTGCTGCAGGCGTTGAAGCAAAATAAATCATAGTAAATGGAGTTACCAGCATGTAAACCAATATTCATTGGTCGATGAACTATTTTAATCACAAAAATGACGTATTAAGTGCATTTAGCAATAAATCATGTTCGCATAAAAAAGGCAGATATTTAATGTTCCAGAAGTTAAGATTAGCGCACATAGTAGTTTCCAAATGTAAGGAACTTAACATTTCAATAATAGCTGTCGGTCAGCGCTTGGTTCTTGGGACATCGAGCAGACGATAACCTACATCATGTCATAAGATTTGTGTCTTACCGGAAAAAATAGAAGTCAGTTTGTATAGAAGGAGCCGTTTTGTTTCGTATACTGCCGGTTCTTTGATATTCCTTGCTTCATTAAGGGTCTACGTCCCAAAATCTTGAGCCATGAAGCTGGACAGCATGTGACCATTGCGCTGCCCAAGCCTGGTGGCGAGGAAGCTCGCTAGACTATTATATAACTTCACATCTCATTTGTTTACAATTTAAAATATGAGAGCGCAATTAAGTTATTGGATTCGATGCAGGATATTGATTTAATTGCGCTTAAACGAGGTAATAGGATGCACGGGTTGATATCAAACTTCCTCTTCACCCACTCTGTTCGACAGACAATCATAATGGGGGCACTTACCACACTGATGAAAACGTTAATATCGGGAGTAAACAATAACGCATTCAGACCCGCAGTAGCATCAAGCGTGTGCTTATATGGTAATATAGTAATGAGGAATATTGAAGACCTTGGACCCATAAAGCAAACAATAATCTTTAACATGGCTTGGATTTGATTAATATCACGCTATTTAGGGGCTTAATAAGATTTTGACGTGCCAATAGTGTACGGAGTCCGTGCAATTTTGACCACATCTGCTTAATCAAAACCACATCGATTAATTAGCGCAAATACAAGCGAATCCGTCAGGAAAGCAACCAATATACTAAATTGGGCTTAAATGCTTCTGGCAGATGCGTGCTGATCCATTATAATGAAACCTACAGCTTTTGAATTGGCGTGATGCGATTGGATTTCAAGACATGCTATCTGATCATTATGGCTGGCCGTAGCTGTTAAAACGCTCATTTACACTTACACATATGAACAACTTTAGATGAAAAACATAGCGCACATTGGCGCCAAGGCTGGGAAAATGTACCTGATTGACATTCAAGCGTGCTGCTCTTCTTCATAGACTGACACCAAGTACTCTTTTCGAGTATAATTGATCAATTCTTACAATAACAAAACATTGGCTACAAAACGTCGATTACTTAGAGTTACATTATGCATCACATTTGCAAACACTACAAGTCCTTCTTAACACACAGCCCATAGTGGCTGCTCAGTTTAGTTCTACTTTTGCAACGGAATGTGATCGGTCTAAGCAGAACAAACATATTTACTGTATATATGCTACACACTACAGTAACAATGGATTGAGCGAAGGAGGTGGTATTCAATATGTCAACGGTGTGCATGAATTGTAGAAATCTCTACTGCCATAACTTAAATTTCGGACATATAATGATCCAATATGAGAGCTATAGTTGCCACGTTATATCTCGCCTGCACCATAAATCAATAGCAGTGATACCAGAATCACCATTACTTCAGCGATTGGTCATGAGACACGATGGGAGTATACATTACTCCCTTGAGAATTAGCAATTTCAATATCAACTACAGCTCTTTGATTGACACCGAATGTTGCGGATTTGCTATCTGTGTTGACTTCGTTGGTTGGATACACGTGATCAATGTTTGAAGTAATTATATGTGCATGACTTTCCCCACAAGGAATGCTTTCTTGTATGGCTGAATGGAGGTATAGGAATACAGATGAGTGTGATTCATCATGATCTTTCTTAAACCACCCCCTTGAGGATGCCTAAGGGACATTGCGCTTGTACCTGACGGTCACTTATCGATATGATCCTGTCCCGCTATGATACCAAGGACACCAATTCATCATCAAAGCCAAGCTTAATTCGTCCATAGAGCACATCGATATCATGCCATATTTAATAACCTGCAATGTCAAGAAGACAACCGTGATTATCAATGGTATATCATTAAATTCACAGGAACACTTATAACTTACTCGTTATCACTCCACTGCATTAAGGTTTCCAGGGTAACATAGCTGTTATTGTTTACGGTAAATCTAAGGTGCAATATACTATTTGTATATCGATGTCATTCAAAAATAATCACACATCAGAATAAGTCATCTGATTTGTAAATTCTCATGCATATCAAAACGGTAAGGTATACATTTAAATAACAGTGTTTGTCAGCAATGTATTTCATCACTTTTGCGAAATAAGTGGCTATTCGAAAATTATTGAACAATTAAAGTTAAATCATCAGGAAACTTAATATCAGAGTTCTCTTCCACTGATTACTTGACACTAAGGTTACTAGTAAAGGCAGGTGTAAGTCTCCAACCATACAGAGCGTTCTGTTCTGAGGCAAACAATTAGAACATTGAACCTGCCTATTGACAGAATAGCAATGTTTCAGAACCAACGAATTAAGAAATACAAAGTACAGATGTAAGAAAACCAAAATAACCTTTGGATTCCTATCCACAGCGCTAAATCTTATGCAATGCAACACACTAGACGAACCAAGGCTGTCCCCGAGAGGTTGCCAATTGTGTAGGCATGTTTCAGGGCAATAAGTCCCGTCATTATTATTTCACAATACTAACACCAACGGCCTTTTGTAACTTCAGTACTTCGTTATAATGTGTGTTGTGGCAACCGCCTAAGCATTATATCCTTGTACACTGAGGTCGTGCAACAGGATAATGTTGTCACTACAATATACAGTATTTCATTCAGTTGCGATTTCCAAGATCTTTTGATGAATTCTAAATGATCTGACGTGAACTCTGTAATGAGTAAGGCGATCCATACTAGTCTATTTGACAGCATACAGGTATAAAGAGCAATCTTCACTACTCTACCTCAAGAGCACTACACGGAAAAGACGCTTAAAGGACATCGTGCTTATCATGGTACATACATAAACAGAAAATTCATAGTGGGAAAAAGACTGCAGATCAAAATGTGAGCACATGTCAAAGTGAAGAAGCTCCCATATACTGTAAAATTTTATTTAGTATATGCCAGATAAAGTTCGACGAATGACAACAAACCGTTTTCAGAGCGACATATCCGATTTATTCACTCGTTTACTAAATAATGCATCTTCTCTTCTTGATAATAAAACTTGGCATGTAATTATTTCTTTCAGAGAAATGTCAAATAAACGTGACATCTGTATTTGTCATCAACTGGCTATAGACAGACAGAAGCCTACATGTTTTGTTCCTATTGCCAGGATGAGTTTGTGCAATTTAATCTATGACTGGAAAACGCTTGTCTGGTCACCTGGCATGTAGTCAATTGGCCTTTATCAGAACGTTTCGATAAAACTGGTGAAAGATTCTGCATGTTGCTGAGATGTGAAACGAATATTACACCTTTATTACAGTCAGCCTAATGAACATTTAGTTTACCAGGACGTTTTCCTCATGTTATTGGCACACCTTCTTTACAAACAACCCATGAGCTTTCAGCAGATATAGCTTAAATCTTACGCAGAGGAAGATCAACCACAATATGTCATTGCATAATGGATGGGATACACAACGTTAAAGGTGCTTGGCTATGAATGTCCAGTCGATATTATCTATTTGCTTTCAACACAAAGGTGATATATTTTGCTTACCACTATTTTTCATAATATTATTTAGTGCCTTACATAATGAGGCACAATGAGCGTAATTCGTCAATGATATTTTTGCATTTGATTGGTAATAAAATGATAGAATATATGGCATAAGTAACTGTACAACGTTTGGGATTAAAACTGGTTCAATAATTCATCGATGAAACATGCAAAACAATGCTTCACAGAGTAATGGGCTAAATATTATTTGTCTAGAGCATAAAAGGATATGGAAAACGTGGTGTGAGATGCATCGTATTATGCAACGCCCTAGTGACAATACTACGTCATAACGAAATGTGACATTAATACTATTACCATCAATATCACAACGCGTGGTCAAAATCGCTGCATACTAAATTTTAGAATGCCATGTAAAGCAAATTGTTACACATACAATTTATTGCAATGGAGGATATTTGCTATCACTTATGGCTACGCCTCGGTCTAATCACATATACTGAGCCTGAATGAATTCATATCACGCCTCCGTAGTAGAGTAAGGTAGGTTTTATATATTGCCTCCCGAGGCGTTGCAAAGACTTACAGAGAAGTTAGGTTTTTGTGTTAACCAGTTGTCAACAATGAAGTTCAACTGGCACGGAAGTTATTACCGATAACTTATATAAACATTCTGGTTGCTGGGTGACATGAACAGGGAAGTCTGCGTGAATTTCGAGCAGAATGTTAATTAGGCTTCCATTGACGATGGTTCATAATCTGTAAAAGAACGCCAGTTAAAGAAAGCCATATTATCTCAATTTGTTAAATAAATATATGCGGAGGTGACAGCTATACATTGGTACCAATTGGGATTCAGACAATTATCAAAACTTATCTATGGTAATGGGTGGTGAACTATAGAAGAAAGTGAATTGCAACTGCTAATTTGCACAGAGTATATATATAGAATTACCACCTGTGATATAATCGATGAGAGCTCATTTTTTCTGGCTTGGACTTGCTCTCGTGCATGTTGTGCCACTGGTAAGAGACATGGACATCTTAATTCTTATATTGTTATATACTGCCAAGCAAGTCAGATTCAATCGGCTTATTTATGGAGGAGTTAACCCACTTAATGCCGAAGTTAATGAAGAACAGAACTAAAGGCAATATCAATCATGTTAAAGATTTTCATAGCCAATGGCTGTTTGGAGCAATTCACTGGGCAGTTTGCGTCTTGCGGCCGCCTGGTGGTCGGTACAATGTAGCAAGACTATTACATGGGAAAGCGATGATAAAATTCAACGTTACCGCGAAGGCTGACAGTCTTGAACATAAAGCGGCTGTTTATGGGGTCAAGGCAATGCAAATGGTGCGAAAAGGTGACATTGCAGGAAGTAAAATGTAAGATTTTAGCTCGCTATAAACAGCATCTGTGCAGACAGAAATCTACAATACTCAACGCTGTATAATCAACACGGATTGGGCGATTACCAAGCAAATGCCAAGCGTTTACTAAGTTAATGCTAACCGCAATTATGTAGTTTTATAACCGATAATTAGGGCACGTATAATGAAAGGTTTGCTGTCGTTGAAGGCTTTCAGTGATAGTGAAGAGATGGAATGGGGTAATATCAATCGGATCAACATTTATAATGTATGGTTTGCAAATAACCGAGGCGCCTTGGCAGTAACTGATAACGACTGCCAATCTCTGTACCTACCTGCTACTCGCAAAGCGCCGGTTTAATCTGACACTATCTGTTTCTCTTAGACTCGAATCCAGATAACTTTCGGAGTCATGGAATTATTTCCACATTTAATATCAACCATGTAAACATATTGAAGGCAACACCAGCGAGAAAATGAACAGCGACAACTTATACACCACAAAAGCTCTCAACATTTATTCGCTTAGTGGACTGTGAGTTCGACCTGCTATTATGTACCATGTCATCTATGGTGGGAGGGGATGAACATATATGAAAAGCCCCCGGGAAAGCTCATCTGACTTCCCAAAAGTGGACGAATGGTCTAACTCATTAGAGTGAACCATCCTCGGTCACATCAACGAAATCAACCAGTTAGTGGGTCAAGCAGCAATGAACCTTACACGCTACTTTTGACCAACATGAGGCAATCATGAGGGCGGATTACTGGGTGATTTGTTGGCAGAATTTATTCTGATCATATCGAAACCGCCATGATATTATTCTTTAATCAGGACAGTAGCATATGCTTAAACCAGGCCATGTTGAGATTAATTATTACTTGGAGTAATGCATTATCAGTTTAATGGCTGGATCAGATTACAAAATGTAGAGATATTTTACTTTCAACAGATTCCATCTGTTATGCCGTGTTGTAACTGTGCCTTCCTAAAAAGCAGTTATTCAACGGCGAATATCATTGTGCAATTATGATGTCACAGGATGAAATTGTGCTTTCTTGTGATAGATCTCCTGGATCGCAGCGCTTAGCATCCATTATGCTGCAGATTCAATTAGATACAGGCTTGGTCGGGAAATTGCTTAAGCAAATAAATGGTTATGCTTTTCCATTCACTTTCTCAAAGCTACGAATTCACTGGGTGGTGCGTCATTGTTACACATAAATAACCACAGCAGGATTATGTCGCGATCGCTTAGGAATAGTGCGCCTTTCACATATTTACGCCCGCTACCGCAATAGATGCAATGGAGTATATCAGTAGGCCGAATCCGATAGGCGCATAGTTCTTGACATTTGTTCTCGCGTTGATGCTGTCGCCTGGCATATTCTCGCTAATGTTGCGTCAATAGGTTTTTTTATGCACGTGTCAGAAGCTCGGATAAATTATTGATGTAGTTATCGTACAAATATGTGGGTTATCAATAAAGTAACTGACCATTGGAATACATATATATAGCTTAATATGTGATATATTATAGTCATTCCGATATAAATTATCGACCCCAGTTGGCTGTGTTTCTGAAGGTAAAGTGCTCAGCACAAGCAGGTTCGTTTCGAATTGACACATGACACAATGGACCATACGAACCCGAAAACATATCTTGAGGTCTAATTAATGCAAGTACAACCTTTACTATGCGGGTCGTCTGTTTACAGCCAGATAAACGACGATGATTGTGCACAATTCATGAGTTGAGGACTTTTATGACAAAAATAAATAACAAAAAAAGGATATACAGGAAAGCCTATGAACAGATTAAACACCCGATTTATCACTCATTCATCTCATGTGCGATCAATTGGTCCAACGCTCGGTGTAAAATGCATGGGAAGGTAAATGTCCGCACTAATAGGAAAATATAAATTTTTGTTAAAAAATAGAATGCGTAAATAAAACTTTCGGGGATTTGTTCACATTGATTACAATCGGTTTGATCCTTTTGTCGAAAAACATGTGAGCTTCCCGCTCGACCAATCAGAGCTTGTTCTTGCCTCTAGCGATGGCAGGGTGATAATGAAGCGGATATAAACTTTACTGCAACGTTGTATTATCGGAGTGATATTGTTCATTGAAAAAGTGCGGCCACAGAAAATCATTAACCTATTCGTCATATGGCTAAATATTATGCTTATTCATGTGTCAAACTATGGTGCACAAACTGAACAACCAGACAGTAAAAACATGATATGAAGCGAAAAGGCAAAAAGAACACTCCGATAATGAGGATAGTACACGTCCAAGCTATACATACGACTCTTAATCATAGCAGTGGCGTAGAAACAAGAATAAGATCAAGCCGTTATCATTCTTATCTACCTTTGTGGCAGATACTGACAAAAACTGAAACTGAAACATCTTTAAAGGCTGGTTGTTTGCAACGCTGATTGGTTGTTCTGTGCATTAATATAGTTCTAATAAATACTACAGATTGTTGTTGTGGCTACATATCTGCATCCGTACGTCTTTTAATCCCATACTCCATTAAATCCTATATGTTATAGTATATATTTGCGTCATTTGATATAATGTCTTGTTTACATTATAACCACCAATTATATTTGCTATATGAAAACAATGCAGCGCAATGCATCTCTCGCTCAGGGTCTTGACAGCAGTCCTGGGTGTCGTGCAGATATTCATGAGTATTTATAATCATTTTCTCCACATCATGCTTTCATTATCAAACAGCCGTATATAATTCAAAACAAATCCAAGATATACATCATACTATGTTGATGTAAAGTGAAACCTGTTAAGTAAAGATATTGATGGCCTTCATCGATCGTGAAAAAAATTCGTAAACTATTAATCAAAATGTATGCAGCACTGACAGGCCCCAATCAAGTCATTGAAGGAAGAGTGCCCGATGAGATGAAAGCCAGTTAATCTGATTGATGCGATGATGCCTTGAGCAAGACACTGCAATCAACATTGTACAAGACCGCTACCATGAACGAGCATTTAAGTACGAGCAAGCGGTAACGGTCGTCGGGCTACAAATCTCGACGGCCTCAAAGGTTTTACAGATGGAACACTCATGTCAAGCAGGTTCGGTTTGATTTGCCAAATATCGCCAGCAATGAAGCATACGTACTAAGAGACATATAGTATGAATCAGTTAATCCAAGTTGAACATTTCATCATGAGCGGTCGGTTTTCAAATGAGGTTCCGAGGAAGATTGTGTTATGACCAAGGCGAAAATCTGTAGTTATCCGGCTGACGTGTAGAGGACCAAGTTGCGTGCCTAAATTGCTTTGTGCGTGTTCAACCGGAAGGTAGAAGTAGGAACATATTCCGACTAAATCGTGATTGTTAAAGCTTGTAACAGTGCGCATGGGCAAATCTTTATAAACGCTCATGCGCCTGTCGACCGAAGAATTATTTTATCTATATATGTCTACATATTTATCAGGTTCTTTTGACACAATATTACTCCTTACGACAAGACCCTAACCACTGGCTGCGTTCCAAGAATAGGAGCAAAGTCGGATAAGTTAAGCTGCATGCTTCATCAAACAGTCAAAACCCTAAAGCGAATTCTTGAAGAGGACCATGTTGCTGTGATACTGAGTAAGTAATCAATTTGTAGAAAGTGAACAGTGTAAGTTAACAGTAATCGTGAATCGGCAAGGACCTTAGAACAATCTTGCAGTCCGCTTGTGGCTGAAATCGCTTGAGACAGCACATATGATATTTTAATTAACTTACATATGAGTTATTATATATTGTTTTGTGCGAGCCAAACTTAGCTTTGCATATTCATAATGGAGCGATAAACAACAAAGCTAATCATAATGCCACCCATTGTTAGTAATTTACTGCAACTCAACACTCCTGGTTTCAATTGTTTTACTTCATACGACGTCATTGCAAATATAATTTTATTTAATTCTATAAATAATTCTTAGCACATTGCACAGATTCCCGAACTAGGGTTACTTGGTTCACCCATACAAAAAACAAATTGACACTCATTCGGGACGCGTGGTGTAAATAAGTATTTATTCTGTCGATGTGAGATAACGTAATACAGTGAGCAATGGGGATAAAATAAACATATTTTGTCTAGGAAGAGGTACATCACATTAAATAATGCGCAATATTGATGTGCCGATTCTAAACATTTAACAAAACCGAATAATTGATCACTAAAATGCTATGACTATATACCGTTGGGACTGCTGCATTCACTGCCGTTATTGTGTCGGTGTATATGTATTCTATAAGTGGCTTGGTAAAACGATTGCATCAACGGATGCCTGGTGTGTTGGCCCCTGATACTTAATCTTGGTTAGTAAATAACGTGACGAGATATTGAACATTAGGTGCACGCTAAATAAATGCAGTGGAGAATGCACCGGAGGAATATTCTATCTATCATTACACCTTACGTACAAATAAAGCAATCTGTCAATGAGGGTCGTTTCTCACCGTTCTTGACGTATTTTGATTGTTTACCCGAAATAAACAAGGGCGTGCTTATAGCGTATATGGTGCATTGCGAGCCCATACAAATTGCTGTAATGTTCCTGCGATATTTACCTACTAGCATGTGAGCATTGTTATCAATCAGCATATTTATCATTGCTGCCTCAGTGTGTGATACTGCATATAACAATAATAACGTAACTAATTTGTTCGCATAATCGAGACCGCACATAAAAACGCGATCTTCTTGTCCATCATCTTAAGCTCGGTTGTGAGATAAGCAATAGAACCAGGGCTGTTACGCGATTTGTCTCGTCAAACCGACAATAATTGCAAACGAATTCATTACTGATTTCCCCAGTAAAGCTAAAGAGACTGTATGCACGCTGTAAGCTGGCACTGTGTAATAGTTAAAAAAATCGCGTAAAGTAAAACATACATCACGCGACCGGGATGCAAACGTCTGCAACCATTCGCAATGTCTTGTCACGTTATTTGCCAACCAAGATGATCACCCGGGACCAACATAGCTGCCACCAGTTGATGCAATCGTCTTGCAAAGCCACCTATAGAATCCATATACGCCGACACAACAACGTAAGTGAATAAAGCACTCCCAACGGTGTGTATACATAGAATTCATCCATCATCCGTCATGTTTTCATTTTGAAAAGCAACAAATCTATTATTGTGAATTATTCAATGCCACGTTGCCTCCTCAAACAATAAATGCATAACAGACCCGGGTCTCCTAAAATAAGTCGATCAATGATACATCTTTTACTTTTTTACTGTGGGTAGGTTAGATCGATTTTATTGCTGCTGTGACTTGGGCACTCTGCAAGCAGAGGTATGTCATATTACCATAGCTCACTGTTTATGGTTAGAGGTGTATCATATTACCATAGCACACTGTATATGGTTAGAGGTATATCATATTACCATAGCTCACTGTATATGGTTAGAGTTACATCATATTACGACGGCAGAGTTATGCAGTATCTACACCACGCGTCACGCTTCACACCATGACGCGGTATTAGGGACAAGCACGAAGGGTTTTGAGAGTAGGCTTCTTATATGGTAGTGATCAAATACAACAAACAGCGTGAATACGAGAAAACCGAAGCATATTTGTGCGTTATGCCTAGTTCATTTTGTAACTTCAACGTTGCAGCAAATACATCAGCATTAAATCCACTTTTTGTGACCCATTTACTACCCAACAATGTAATGAGAAACAATCGACAACATCTCGTCTTGATAAGCGTCATATATAGTCAACTTGGTTGGTCTAATTGCGTAATATGCATATATTCATTTTCAGAAATTACCATGTGCTGTTATAACTTTCAGACATTGCCATTCAAGCATGTTCTTGATCGCGATCATGATAGTGAAAGAACGGTTGAACTCGAATAATTTTATTTCGACATTTGAAGCCCGTCGCCAGTTGATGTTTGTTCAAAAGTTGACGACTAACCCACAGGAAGCAGTCAGTTGCCTTGGTGGTTGGAATGTGTGGCGATTCTTTGATCAGCCTGTTGACTTCCGATAATCTCTGGTTATTGGCTCTATGCAAAAGCATGCATTGGTGGCTCGAAATGTAAGCACGCGTAATCAAACTTTTAGGTCATAAATCGTGACTTACTAACTTAGTATCAGTTGGAAAAGAGCATACCCTCGAACTTCTCTTTCACAATCATTAGTCAGTAGTAAGTCGCTTCTGGTAAGGTAATCATTCCGTTCTAAGGCCGAACTACATTCTTATTCTAGACAAGCGACACAATAGTGAACTGTAAGGAATGACATATCCATATTTAAGTGTGAATTATTAAAAGCATCTTAGATTAAATTTCCCTCAACAAATGTTTTTGATCTGATTTCGTTTTTCAAAGCTTGAGCATACAATATTATGAGCCGACGTTGATATGTAAGATAACGATGGCATACGGGAAAGGCCTTTTACAAAGTCAGCAAGCTGATAAGAAACTTGCCTAACACAGATAGCGGTACTGGCAAGTTTCAGTCAGGTTGTCTATTGGAGAGTGCACGATAAGATGTCAGCCATTTAATCAAACCGGAGCGATGTTACTCCAGGCAGACATTCCAATAAACATGGCAACAGAAATCTCACATAAGGAACTTGTGAACAAACTCATAGTTGCGGAGGCCTCCAAACTCTACAGCCGCTGAGGTTCTGAAGATTATGTGCCCATCACAAACATGTTTATTTCGAATTAACTCATGTCGCCAACATTGCAATATATCGCAGGGATTAAGGATTAGTTTTTGCGAGAGTCAAATATTTATATGTGCTGCATATGTTGTGCCTTAGTGTTATGTAGACATATCCTCTTATATTCTAGGAGTAAAGTATTGATGTGCTGTACTTGATTAAATACAATTTTATGTGTTCAAAGCAACACCTTCAAGTTTGGGAGATTAAGATATATTACTTGTCGTGAAAGCAATTCGCATTGAATGCGTGCCAAAATATTAAGACATTTTAGTTTGTACTGGTTATAATATTATCTCATCGTAGAGCTAGCATAGCACTTTATGTACCATAATTGTGCACATTTGATGCGCATATGATGTCGTTATAAAATCTTTATCAATATTGTTTGCCAACGGATCTCGTAAACATTATGCGTAATCTGACCAGCATGCTTTCATTGTAATTGCCATATGCTTCATCATACTGACAAAAGCTAAATGCGGATTTATCGCTGGTTGTACCAAGTATAGAAGGATACCGAGTTTGTTATGATAATATGTAAGTGGTCGATTTGGGGAAATAGTACTATGCATATAAAGGGGGATAGAGAATATGCAAAAACCTAGAAATATCTTACAATTCCGCGCTGGCTGAAAATAATTGGAGACAGCACATCGGCTGCATTAATACAACTTTAGTCTTATTGGGTTCAGTCAGCTGTTGTGATTGAAAATGGTGGTATTTATGCCTGGGAGGCCTGTCGGCGCCGAGTCATGAATAGCTTTTCATCGACTAAGAATTTAGTACAATCACATTGTCGGAAGCACAAAACGTCCAATCAAAGTAATAAATGTCCGTTAATGTAGGCCAACACAATTCGAACACATGCACAAACAAACGCTTTTTGTATATTCACAATTATAATTTATGCTTAAGCACATTTTCGTGCATTCGTCTGCATCTGTCTGACAAAAACAATTACGGTAGCTTCTGAAACATTTGCTTTTGGTCTATGTCTGCATCACAGCCGCCTCATTGTTCAATACAGCAAATAACAGAAGAAAAGAAGGATATCAGACGTAAGTTCTGGACGTCTTCATGTTATCTTGTAGTTCTAGTACAGAGTGTTCAGACATTGCGGCAATACACTATTTAAAATCCTGGTTGACGTTAGACTGTCAATGTTTGCGTAACATTGTGAGCAATTTTACCGTCGTCTTCTGTAAAACGAAGCCGAATCATTTTACAAACACCTGAAGTAAGCTCTTTACAGATTTGTATAAGTACAGCTAATGATCCATACGCCGATATTGTGATCAAAAGTAAACTAACGATGGACAGTGGGAACACGTATCAGAATTCATGTCATTTTAGTCAACCCTAAAACCGCCACGGCAGTGATTCATTTGTGTTTCAAAGCATTCTCAGCAACACTGAGGTGGGAAAAGCTTCATTGCGTGCAGCATAAAACTACATTATATGTCCAATTGAACTAATTGATCGACAGATCATTAACTATGGGATCTTTTGGTTCTTTAATTAGTATCAAATGCACATTGGTCATGTAGCGATAGTGAAAGCTGTAAATGATAAAAGTACTTAGACTGCCTTTGCTTCATTCGACAAAGAGCTAAATTAACGTTCTCATAAATATTTCGACTTTCAACATATTACCAAACTGAGAATACATAAAATTTTTCTACGCAGATAACAACATGTATAATCTATATAAATCTGTAGATAAACCAATTGTAGCTTGGACAGATAGAACAGGCTATTTTCTGATATATTGATGCGCCAACAAGTGTTTAAAAGGGAAAACGGTCAAAACCAGTGTCATTACAAATTTCATGACATACGCATGCATTTAGCACGTAATCCTTTATGTTTCTGGTATTATCACAGAATATCGTTAAGGTAATTTAAACTCTAATGGGTTGATCACAACTTCATGCATTGTATTCAATCAATATTAATTTAATTCAAAGGTGGAAGCATTTGGTAACCAACGTTTCGATGCTTAAACCTGGGATTAGAATGTCTCGTGGTCAATATTCGGCTTATATCTAGGTGACTGTCATGTTGAAAATGACACACCCGCTCTAGCAGGCTTCGCCATGTGTATATTACGTTTCTGAGCAATTTTGCAGTGAAGTATGGTTAATTTAATAGATTCGAGAAAGCAGACAGGCTTACGAGTCCCAAGTGACTTTTTGTAGATTTATGTTGAGAGCAGCAACTTTGATAGGCAAAATGCTAATCTCTTGAGAGAATAATGTAATATAATGAGGTGATTATGGGAGTACAGTATAAATAGGAAATAGCAACTAGTTTTGATTATAAAATATGTGTTATGCTCATTGTATCTTCTGCATAATGTGCAAAATAACGCTACGATATCAGATGTCAGCACAAGGCAGCGCAATATTGCCCGTTATTGTGGAGGGCACAATCATTGCACATCACTCATTCCGATTTACCTATAATGCGTGGCGCCCTATAGACAAATATGATAAATGGTGTCCTTGCCATCCCAGCGTGATAGCATCATTCAAAACCGCAATCATGAGGCAAAAGTACCATGTCCCTTGGGCATTAGCATTCGGGTGATTTAAGAAAGGGTAGAGCAAAAAATAACACTGATGTGTATTCCCCTATCTTCATTCAGCCATATAAGAAACGCATACCATGCTGATAAACTCTTACACATATTGCTTCTTCCAACAATATTCTCGCGAATCCAACCATTGCGCGTTAATCAAATACCTCTTGTAGATGCTGAAATTATTATTGTACGTTGAAGCTACGTATACTCCCTTCGTGTTCGATCACCGATGGCTGAAGCACAGGTATTATTTAAAGTGCAGGCGAGATATAACTCGCATATTTGACAATAAAATGTCCAAAATGAAATAGAAGTAACAGCTGTTACTATTTCTATCAGCAATGCACACCATCTAATATCACCTCCAGTAAATAGCAATCATGCAGCATTGCTGCTGTTCTCCTCAGTAGTCATTCTGAGTAATCGATTAAGCCTTCAGTTATCAACGTGCCATAGTCAATTTGCTGACGAAAATTGCTTTGTTATTGTACGTATCGATACAAATATATTGATGGATATTTCTAATTGCATATCGCTTATGATCTGTCACGAATCAGGTTGCTGGTGTCGCGGTCAGACGCATCCCGGTGGATAATGCGTGAGTGTTTGCTCAACCAGAAGCACCACTTCCTCGATCTTAAGACAGTGGATAAGAGATGGTCTGATGCTGACGCAGACTCTCATCGTGATATGTAATGGTCTTTCATTATGTGGCCTGGGTATTGATAGCTTGGTTTAGGTACATATTATGCACTATAACTTTCTCTGTTTAATATGCATTACTTTAATCGAAAGTTCAAATTAATACACAGATAACTTTAGTCGTAGGATTTCGAAAGATATTAAGTTGCATGAAAACCAACACTTAGTGACGTTTTCTCAATATTCAATGTTAATTTAACCTGTCAGGCGACGTGAAGCTGATGCCAAGTGTACAGCTCACACGAATACGTTACGTATAAATGGACACTGAATGCGTAGGCTAAATTCCCGTTTTCCCTTGAAAGACCTACATGTTAGCATGGCAGAATATGAGCGCACACACAGCATAAGTGAATTCATCGATCAAATTCCACTTATGACGTATATCTTGTCAAATTACTACCTGGAGCATGTACCGATACTGTCTTGTCCAAAATCATCAAAATGTCACATATTCAGTTCCATTGTCCACGGTAGACCAGCGACAGCAGCTTCGGGGAAGGTACATAAATGTAATACTTGAATAGCAAAGAACATTCGACCGACAGATTCCAACACTTGTTCAATATCAGTATAATTACAGAATAACAAACCGGTTACCGATTATGTGCTATGTATAACATAACGCATAAACCTTTACAAGCTGTTGTCTTGTCGTCATCCATATCTCCTCATTAATCAAACCCACTGACTTTAAAGCCAGAAAATGAGATGTTGATAGGTTAAATTGCAAACGACATGACTTCTTATTCCTCATTTTTAGCGGGCAGAAATCAATACCAGAATAACTGAAGTAAATTCAGTCAGCAGCTTTATATACGTACACCATATTCTTGCACTCAAATTCTGCATTTACAGTTCAAAGATTTTATATAAATTAGAACAAGCTAGCGGCGTAAGTGAACTTAACCACAAAAGACCGATTTCAGCGCTGCGTATCAAAATATGGAGCATGTTCAGCCCAAACGTGGTACGCTCACAAAGAGAAATGGTTGCTCTGCAGGGAGGAAATAGCAATGAATGAACTTAGCCGAGCTGTTCTATATTCTAGGCTACTGAATGAATGATTCAGAACTTTGTACAAGTTGTGCTTTTGTAATTTGAAAAATGTCATGTTAGACATACTGCTAACATGCGATGCCTCAATATTTATAACAAATGTAGATGCGGCGGTACCAATATATAAAAATGTTTGAAATGAGTTCCATTCCATATTATGATTTGTCAAAAAAAATATATGTTAACAACTATCGTGATCCGGGTGGATACAGCTTAAGGAAGGAGAACAATCGAAAATATAATAACTCTGAAAAATTTTGGACCATTTGTTGATTTACAGTTTTGTGAGAGATACATCCAACGGGCAAATGGGAATGCAGCTGATTCAGGTAGTGTATGACTATAGCGGTGTTAGTCTTTGTTGTGTGGAATGAAATGTCTACCGCCTTGGGCTGTGCAAATCAAGCGCTTGCAAATGAGGGTTGTCGCCGCTGAAGTACACAGTTGCCCTCGGCAGCGGATTGTGATGAACTGCCACCTTCCTTGCGGCTTAACTGAATATTTTTTGGCGTCTATATGGGCGTGGGAGCAAGAAATGTCAGCTGATCAATTGATCATTGTGACTTTTGAGAGTCAACGACGCATGTTTAACACTATTATGCTATTGGGTGTGATGATAAGTGTGGTTCGTTAAATGCACTCACATTAATACATAGAAGTCTATACGCGCTCCAGCCATGGGTTATATATTTTGCATTACTTGTAAGCAACGTAAATCCGATATTCACTACCATGTGTTTCTCCATTTGGCTCAAGATTGATGCTGTGATGGTGCGATAGCTGCACAATTGTGATCACTTCCTCTACAGCCCTTACATGCATCAATGAGAACAACTGTTTGCGGTATTTATATCATGCCGAGTATTAGCATGGTGTTATAGTCGACATTCCCGCTGCAATACCGATTATCGCCAAAGCAACGGTAGTGACTATGACAATTGTTATAGCTAACTAACGCAACTTTGGTATGAGAACCTAGTGTAAGTATAATGACTAAACTACGGTGCAGTAGTTAGAGATCAAATGTGTAGGTCATCTTAAGTGAGATATCAGACAATATACACTAGGGTGGTTACGTCTGTAAGCATAACTATAAACAATAGCCTGTATGCATAGAATGAATTCCGGTTCCGTAATTGATGTGTTATTGATACATGTAACATAATACAGTAAACGTTTCGTGCTCGTTTCGGTTTTAGGTCCATAAGGGGAGGGTAATACCAGAGTTCTGCAGTAAATATTGTCATATCATCAGGTACAGAGGTTGTGGCCTACCTCAACCGCAGGTGACATAATTAGATGACTCTTTGCCTGCTATCATGCCAGCAGAGGTGTTTCTCGCATTTACGTACCCAAGAGCTCTCACATCTTGCTTATATAGGTAAATAAAACTATCATATATCATATATTAGTATGATGAATTATACATAACCTTACAACAGATAATGCCATAGATACTTATAATAAGCGAATACCAAATATAACTGAAAATAGTAATTGTACAAACAGTTACAACTAATCAGCACTCATACACATTACAAGGACTTTTAGAGGATAACATCAGTAAAGCCAAATAAGGGCAGACTTACAACAAACAAGTCATCTAATTAAGTGATTGATCACCAAATTAAGATAATTGATTGCTTTCCTTGCGGATTCGCGTGTCCATGGTAATAAAATTTGAAAATCAATGAAATACATATCCAACACTCATGATTAAACATTATTATGGCCATTTATGTCAAATTATCTATAGATGTATGGGTGATATTGAGGTTTCCGGGTTATGTCAACAAATGGTTAGTTTTAACTTACAACAGACTCAGCACTGGAGTTATTGCCCGCATCATTACAGCAGCTATTGAATATCATATTTTGCGGTACAGATCAAACGAGCAAAATTGCTTCAGTAGGCCAAGCAATAATGCAGTCATCACAAAGCTGTATTAGTATTCGATAGGTGGCTTGCCAAGACAATTGCATCAACTGATTCCAGCTGTGTTGATCCCTGATACTTGATCTTGGTTAGTAAATAAAGTGACGAGATATTGAATATTGAATCCATGACAAGGCGAACTTCTGCTTTCACACCAGAACACGTATTATACCCGTCTTTTGCGCTATACCAATTACTATTTCTATTGATTAGATCGGATGTGATATGCATGAAATACAAGCAACGTTCTTTTTTTGTGGCCGAGGTGAAGTCGTGTCAATCATTACATCATCTATAGAATTTATGCCCCGGATTCTAGCAAACCTTGGTTACTTTTCTTTCTTCTAGGCTAATCAGGATGGATAACCGAGCCGCGCCCAATGCGCAGCTGTGGAGGTGATCGAGTATTTCATAATTTATAATGATGATGAAAGTGTTTTCCGAGGCTAATTTGTGCTGTAATGAATTCAGGACGGAAGCAATCGGTTACGCAGCATATTTATTAATTAGCACCTACATACCCAGTTTATTGAAGGCCCATAACCATTTATCATTTTCCTGGGAGGGTTCAATCGCCGAACCATTCTGAGTCTATATTGCGATACTTATATAAACATGGAATAGCACAGGTGACGTTAATAACGAAAAATGCCTCGCGCGTCTAATGATAAAAGTGTTATGTTTCGATATTAGACATCTCACGTTATTCGGCCATAACATATACATGATAAGGGAAATACCTTCTACAGGTATGTAACAGGGTAATGCAGCAGTATTGTGAAGCAGACAAGTGTAGGCATGCTATATTCTTGTATATCTCTTCCGTTGTGGTATATACTCATACAAATATGATGGGGTAAATGGCTAGCCTAATAGCACGGACATATTTAATTGGCTGACGTGGAACGCATTTTAATTACATTCTCCCGCGTCATGCACGAATGCGTAAGACAAACGAAGCTGTTACAATACTAGCTCTGATTATTTGACATTTGTTCATACAAAATATATCGAAGGATGGATATCGCGTTGAATGAATTTTCGCAATGAACTACGGTTCATTAATATCCAGACGATGTAACAAATACAGATAATCTACCACAGGGAATATAGTTGCGTTCATTGACAATATGATAATTGGATATTTCGTGGTTATTATATAGCTAAGGGCAGATCATTAATACAGCGCTATATCATTATAACCAGAACTAAACATATAATTCTAATTATTCCAAATGCTGATATATTTTTGACGTGGTTTAACTTAATATTTCAACCATTCAGAAACCTTTCACTATTGAGTCATACGAATCCAATAAATGCGAATATATGATCAAAAGGTTACATCAAAATATATCACACCAAGTTGCATCGACGCTTGTATATACTCACCGCGCATAATCCCCTGAATTTATCGGGTGATCCAAATATTGTAATTTTGTCTCGAGGGCTTCACCTCCTCTGGATGCCCTGAAGGCCATTATATAAACGCAATACAGAAGGGACAATTAATGCACAGCGTCAATGAGGATCGCTTCTCAACGTTCTTTGAAGAATTTTGATTGCTAACCTAAAATCATCAGAAACGTGTTTATAGCTTCTCTGATGTATTGCTAGCCAACAAACAATTGCTAGAATAGGCAATGATGACGTGATATGGATGACGATATAGTAATAGCATGCTAATGTAAAGGCGCTGTGCAATATCTCAAAAGAAATCGGTTCGTCCGTTTATAATTGAGCGAAAGTATACTTGCGTTATTTCAAATATATCTGTCAAACGTAAAATTATAGAACAAACCAGTGGCTGTTGTGTCTTGTCCGCTCTCTGATGTAATTGCGTGTCGTAGAATGGCGATTATAGTGTTCCAAACAACGCGACCAGGATAACCGTATAAGCTACACGTATTACTCTGACAAGATATGTTTTTCAAAGTCAGAAACGATGGATGACTTGCTGCTTGTGTAGTGATTATTATTCCACGCTAACATATGGGCCTTAACGTCTTTCTAGTGCAATCAGTGTATGAGACCTGAGCATTCAATGTCAATCTATACTTAATGGATTAATGTGTGTTGTATACCTCCCATCAGTTTCACGTAGCGTGACCGGTCAAATAAACACGGAATATTGCAAACACGATTTGAACAGTTAATTCCCACGCAACTATGAGTCATTCGAACACCATCGGTGTCTCTGTTATTCGTATTTGTGGTATGAATTTATTATAAGCTACATAAGTGTCTGCTTGGCAATTAGACTGTACCCGATTTATCAGCCATATGCTAAGTGACGGCCCTAAATCGTGCCCTTATCAACACTTACCAGGTCAGCAGCAAGACATATTTTTCTCTTGGACCCTGTATTGCCGCCACACATAGTGCAGACGAATAACCGTAGCAACTATAATGATATATTGCTGACACAAAATATAACCACATGACATTGAAACCGCCCTAGCTCTTTGGTGATCTTGAGCTCAATGACATATGATTATTATCTCAAGATCAAATACTTTACTTGGAATACAATCGGTAGTTCGTGACAGTGAAAGTTGTCAAAGTTAATACCTCATATTTGTGACGATGTCTACAATAATCATTCTCAACATAATTCGACTTATGTGAATGGTCGTTTTCAGTAATGCATGCCTTTTGTTACAGAGAAAGTCATGGTTCGTTGGTTATCTAGAGCTTGCAAACTCACAAGGCACATAATGACGAATATAATTCCCTTCGCTACCTGATATTGATGTTTAGATCAGGTATGGAATCCACCAAAGCCTGACTCGAGTGGTGTATCGATCGGACCACTGACAGCACAAATTGATCAGGGCTCCTGGACCATTTGGGTGAAATTGCAAAGGGTCCCAGCCAAACAATACGGTGCTACTGGATATATACAGGTGTTCAAAACTGTCTAACAGCATAATGACATTTACCAATAGTGATGCGTATGCCTGTCATATCACCAATGAAAGTTATTTTCATATATTGTACACACAAAAACAGCGTATTCCTGGTACGGGGAACTAGATAATATCGTCTTTGGGTCGATGAATCGTTCCTATTAATGTGTTCTATTGCTGCCTATAGGTGGAGATTTATCCCCATTTTTGCTTGTAATCGTAGTGATTATTCAGATAATAATTTAAGGATATGTTCGTTGACTTCGCTGGTTAGATTCACGTGATCAATTAAGAACAAGTTATACGTGTGAGAGTGTGACCGCATGGAATGCGTTTCTTATATGCTGCACGAAAAAGGAAAAAGATGTCGGGGTAGTGAATCGCCGTGATCTTCAGTGGCCTGCATGTGGATGCCAAATGTAAATTTTGCTGATGCCTGATAATTGCAGCTTTGACTGATATTGTCACGTTTGGGCCGGAGCACCAAGGACATCGTTCATCATCGATGCCAAGCTTAATCCGTCCATAGGGCCCAAAGCACCATACTCGGTTCAATAGCGTGCATTCTGAAGAGGAAACCTCGTTCGTCCAGAATATAAGATTGAGTGTTTGTTATTCTACATGGTCTTCGCCAGGACCGTGTGTGACGGCTATTCGTTAGTCCTTGCTGTTTGCAGAGACGATCATTCATTTTATTGAACATGTCCCAAGATACCTGTAATGGGGAGATTATAGTTGGTCAAGCAAAAACAAAACATTGTATTTTTCGCCATCAACCGTTGCCACTTGTCATATGCAACCGAAGGGTGACTATAGTTTGCATGGACATATTGACCATTCATGTAGGGTGATGCATCATGCATGTTTTACTACATGCACATTTTCAGCTCTTTCTCTCCTATTTTCGACTGGGGTAATCAATAATGACTCCATATGCAACTCTCGGCTGTTTGACGACTCAAACATTGTGACTGCCCTGTTTCTATAATTATTCTCTCAGCCGAGCTCATGATGCGTTAATTAAGCTTGCTCTTGATTATCCGAGCATCTTAGTTAGGGAATTATTGATACTTCCAGTAGTGCACCTTAAAGCGGCCATGATAAATATGATAATTGATAAAAATGCTCATATGCTACATAAATGAATGAACGTCTTTCATGATACAATAACATTGAACATCAGACTTGTATTTTAGCATAGCCATTGATTGATGATTGCAAGATAAAGTGCTTGTTCTCACATTACTAGCACGCCCGGCATGCGCACTGATCGTTATAAGCATTGAGTATCCTTGCTTTAGGCTCATCTATAGTCATGCTGCCATGACCTTGACATGCAATGTCCTTTTCTGCGCTCTCTTCTTTTATGAGACAATGTAGTGTTGAAAATGAACTGAACATAGCTTATTTCGTTAAGGCCAATTCAGCCTTCGTGTGTACATGTTCGATTTCGGCGATCTGAATTGCAAAACAATTTGGCATGTATATTCTTTCAACAAACATATACAGCACTTCGCAAGGATGACGATACTAACGGAAGCATTGGATGTATCTGTATATTTTATCATGTTAAGAGCGCAACCATTCTGATAACAAGACTGCACTGTTTATAATTGAGGTATGTATGTAAGAAACATAGTTGAGTCAAGTTCAATTCTCAAATATCGCCTCTTATGGCAAGAACAAGGAAATCATTAGGCCAAGGATAAGAGTTATTGGTGTTCCACATTTCACATAGACTATAAGAGGTACTTACATAATGATTGGTCTGTGGAAGCTTATGCAAACATCATACATTAATTAACTGCGCTTCTAGACGAGGCTATAGAGCGTGACCAATAAAAGGAATACATTCTAAATGTTCTTGCATGCTAATCAGTAAATTAAATATGGTATCCGAAACGGACGAGGTGCAACATCTTTTAACCGACTGCATTAGGCTAGAACGTTACCGTACAACGTAATGGGCAAGATAAGTTTGCCTCCAATTCTGATAGTACAATTATGCAGTTTAGCTGTTTGGCGCTAAGACAAGTCAAACCCGTGTATGATTATATAGTACATATGACCAACATCCAGCGTGGTTGACGCTGCATATGATTTTAATCAATATATACCTTCAAGCTGAGTTGACAAGACGGTAAAGTAATCAAATACATCTTTTAAATCAAAAGTGCTGATGTAAAGCTCACATGCACCAGTAAAACCAAAGGTGCTGATCCAAAGCTTAAATGCACCAGTAAAACCAAAGGTGCTCATCCTAAGCTTAAATGCACCAGTAAAACCAAAGGTGCTGATCGAAAGCTTAAATGCACCAATTAAACCAAAGGATCTAATCTACAACCGAAATGCATCAGTTACACTAAAGGTGCTGATCTAAAGCTGAAATGCACCAGTAACATCATAGGTTCTGATCTGAAGCTCAAATGCATCAGTTAAACCCGCGGTGCTAATCAAAAGCTCAAATGCACCGGTTAAACACAAGGTGCGGACCAATTCAATTATTGAATAAACGCGTTTGTATTTCAATCCTGTTCAAATATGTTATTGCTTTTTGAACTTTGAAATTGCAACTCGTATCTATTGGTTCCGGCAATGCATGGACAAGGAGAAGCACTGTGTATGAAAGGATTTTATTTAACGATTATTGCGATCTAAAATGGTACCATTGCGGTATATGGGCTCTCAGTTTTTTCACAGGTATTAATTATAGTTAAATGCTTTTATTAATCAATCTGATTATAATTATGCATTAATGATATATTCATAGCCGGCATTTGTAGGTGACAATTCTTAAGTGAACATATGAATTGTCTCGTCTTAAACTGATAAGATATAGACTGGGTTCATAAGGTATATTTCAAATGTAAATGTTATTCAGTATACATTCACCAAAAGAACCACTGCATATTGCACGTTAGGTGCTAATTGAGCTCTGTACAACACACATAGATTGATAAAGCATTAGTATTTGAAATGTGCCAGAATCATTTGCGTTATATTTCCCTGCATGCCTGCTGGTTGCATGGTATCTAGCTGTGTAAACAGAGTTACCGTACAGCTTGATCAATATATTGATAATCTCTCTTGAGGAAGGTAAGATGGGCAAGATAACCAATTAGGCAACTTTTTCACAGAACTTCACCCGATTCATCACCTATTTATATCATGTAGGATAAATTGGTCCAACGCGCGGTGTAAAATACATGGGAACGTGAATGTCCGCACTACAAAAAAAATTATCAATTTTTGTTAAAACATATAATGCGTAAATAAAACTTTCCCGTATTAATTTAAATTGATTACGACTCTTTTGCCTCTGGCGATGCCAGGGTGATTGCTCAACATCCGGCAACTGCAAGGTTGCGAGCTGGCTAAAATAGCTGTTGAAATAATGCACTAATTAAGCAAATATTGAGTAAGGCGATAATAACACGGATATATACTTACCACAGAAAATTATGAACCTTGATCTTGGTTAGAAAATAACGTGACGAGATATTGAATATTGAACCCAAATTTCTGCTTGCACACCAGGACACGTATTGTTTCCCCGTCTATACCATTAACAGTTCAATTGATGAGATTAGCCAAGAATTGCAGGATATAGATGAAATACGTGCCGTATTTGCTAAAATATTATTTGCTGCTGTGCAAACGAGAAAAGTTCCTTTGTTGTGGCTGAGGTGAAGTCGTATCAGTCATTACATTATCTACAGAATAAATATCCCGGATTCTGAATACGCTTGGTTATTTTCTCTCCCATGGCTAATCAAGATGAATAGTTGAGCCCGATGCGCAGCTGTTGTGGTGATCGAGTATTGCATTATTTATAATTGGTGCTGCAATGAATCCAGGACGTAAGCAACGAGGTACGCAGAATATTTATTAAATAGCACTTACATACTCAGTTTAATGAAGCACATAACCATTTATCATTTTCCTGGGAGGGGTCAATCGCCGAACCTTTTGGAGTCTATATTGCGATACTTGTATAAACATGGTATAGGACAGGTTACATTAATAATGAAAAATGCCTCGCGCGTCTAATGATAATAGTGTTATATTTCGATATCAGACATCTCACGTTATTCGGCCATAACATATACATGATAGGGGAAATACCTTCTACAGGTATGTAACAGGGTAATGCAGCAGTATTGTGAAGCAGACAAGTGTAGGCATGCTATCATTCTTGTATATCTCTACCGTAGTGGTATATACTCATACAAATATGATGGGGTAAATGGCTAGCCTAATAGCACGGACATATTTAATTGGCTGACGTGGAACGCATTTTAATTACATTCTCCTGCGTCTTGTCACGAATGCGTAAGACAAACGAAGCTGTTACAATACTAGCTCTGATTATTTGACATTTGTTCATACAAAATATATCGAAGGATGGATATCGCGTTGAATGAATTTTCGCAATGAACTACGGTTCATTAATATCCAGACGATGTAACAAATACAGATAATCTACCACAGGGAATACGGTTGTGTTCATTGACAAAGTGAGATTTGGATGTTTCTCTATTGTTTCTGTGTTGTTATTGTATGGCTTAGGGCAGATCATTGATATAGCACTACTGCATTATAACCACAACTAAACATATAATTCTAATTATTGCCACTGCTGATCAATTTTTGACGTGGTGCAACTTAATATTTCAGCCTTTCAGAAACCTTTCACTATTGAGTCATTAAACTTGGACCGGAATTCAAAAATGCGAAAATAAGATCAAAAGGTTACATCAAAATATATCACACTAAGACGCATCGACGCATGTATGTACTCAGCGCGCATAATGAATTTATCGGGCATTCCAAACATTGTAACCAGTGCGTGATGTTTTACATATTGTTCGTATACATAAGAGCTGATTGGGCTCGTGTTACGTCGGTTCTAAGGCCTCGTTAGACCATCCCTTACTTGAAATGGTAACTGAAGGAAATGATGTCTCTTTTAGAGGCAGCATAAACCTGGTGTACGGCCGCTATGGATAAGTATATAATGCTTAGTCAGTTCTCAAATCACACATAATTACGATGTATGTAAGAAATGTCCGTTAGCGCGGGTCAACTCAATGTGACAGAACTGACTGCCCTAAACATGACTAAACATTCGGCAACCTCTGGCTTATTTGTTAGTTATCGTTTGCGACTGTCTCGAGGGCTTCACCTCCCCTGGACGCCATGAAGCACATTATATAAACGCAGTACAGAAGGCAAATTACGCTCTACGCAATTAAAGCACTGCGTCAATGAGGATCCGTTCTCAACGTACGTGTTTATAGCTTCTCTGATGTATTGCAAGCCCATATATAATTGATAGAATAGGCCTGCAATACACGATCATGTTAGCATTGTTATCAATCATCATATTCATCATTGCCGCTTCAATGTGTACTACTGAAAATATCAATAATTACGTAACTTAGATGCTCGAATAATCAAGAGCAAGCATAATGAACGCATAATGAGCTCGATTATGAAAATATTTACACAAACAGGGCAGTCACATTATTTGTGTCGTAAAAAAGCCAAAAGTTCTAACGGGTTCATTATTGATTACGCCAGTCGAAGAAAGGAGAGAAAGAGTTGGAAATATGCGTGAAGTAAAAACATGCATGGTGCTTCACGCTACATGGATGGCCAATGTGTCCATGCATGCTATTGTCACCCTTCGGTAGCATATGACAAGCGGCAACGCTTGATGGCGAAAAATACAGGGTTTTGTCTTCGTTTGCTCAGCTAAAATCTCCCCATTACAGGTCTCTGGACATGTTCAATTAAATGAATGATCGTCTCTGCAAACAGCTAGGACTAACGAATAGCCGTCACACATGGTCCTGGCGGAGACCATGTAGAATAACAAACACATAATCTTATATTCTGGACGAACGAGGTTTTCTCTTAAAAATGCATGCTATTGAACCGAGTATGGTGCTTTGGGCTCTATGGACGGATTAAGTTTGGCTTCGATGATGAACGATGTCCTTGGTACTCCAGCCCAAACGTGACAATTGATCACGCGAATCTAACCAGCAAAGTCAACGAACATATTCGTAAATTATTGACTAAATAATCACTATGATTGTTGACAAAAAAGAGGAATAATCTCCACCTCTATGCAGCAAAAGAACAAATCATTTGGGACCATTCATCAAACTAAAGACGATATTATCTAGTTCCTTGAACCAGGAATACATTGTTTATTTCGTGTAAAATATATGAAAATAATTGAACTTTCATTGATGATATGACGGGCATACGCATCACCTTTGGTCAATGTCTTACTATCAGTTTGTTGATAAACAGTTACGAACCCCCGAATATATCCAGTAGGACCGCAATGTTTGGCAGGGAGCCTTTGCAATTTCACCCCAATGGTCCAGGAACCCTGATCAATTTGTGCTGTCAGTGGTCCGATCGATACACCACTCGAGTCAGGCTTTGGTGGATTCCATACCTGATCTTAACATCAACATCAGGTTGCGAAGGGAATTATATTCGTCATTATGTGCCTTGTGAATTTGCAAGTTGGCTCTAGATAATCAAAGAACTATGACTTTCTCTGTTACAAAAGGTATGCATTACTGAAAACGACCATTCACATAAGTCGAACTACATTATTGGTACAATATGATCATCGTCAATTTACGGTTTTTTACTTAGGCAACTTTTAATGTCACGAATTACCGATTTTTAAGTTAAGAATTTCATCTTGAGATAATAATCAAATTAAATTGAGCTCAATGGACATGATATACTACGCTATTGTGGTGGAATAATTACACCGACAAACTTGTGCGTCTACCCTGTCTTATGTGTATGACATGAAACACAATTGTGCAAAATAGTTATGTATAATCACGATCACTAAAGGGTGGGGCGGTTTCAAGATCATATGGTTATATATTTTGTTAGTAATATATCATTACAGTTGCTACGGTAATTCATCTGCACTATATGCGGCGGCAATATAGGTTCCAATAGGAACCTATGTTTTGTTGCTGATATTAATGTAAAACCGCTAGAGGGTACGTCCTCGTAAGTGCTGATATGGACAATATTTACGGCTGTCACATAGCACAGGGCTGATAAATCGGGTACAGTCTGATTCCCCAGTAGACACTTAAATAGCTAATAATTAGTTCATACCACAAATACAACTCATTAAGACACCGTCTTCGTTGGCGTTCAAATAACCTAAAGTTGCGCGGAAATTAAAAGTTATAGAATTGTTTGCAACATTCCATGTTTATTTGACCCGTCACGCTACGTGAAACTGATGGAAGGTTTACAACACACATCAATCCACTAAGTATAGCTCAGGTCGCATTCACGTATTATACCAGAAGGACGTTAAGGCCCATATGTTAGCATAGGCTATTAATCATCACGCGAGCAGCATTTTTTAAGTCATCCATCGTTTCTGACTTTGAAAAATATATCTTTTTAGAGAATTACCTGGAGCTTATGCACCGATATATACTGGTCGCGTTGTTCGGAAGATTATTATTCTGATTCCACGACATTCAATTACACAAGAGAGTAGACAAGCCACAACAGCTACGGGTATGTTCCATCATTGAAACCATGAATACCAATTTGACGTTTAACAGCTATACTCAAAATAACTAAAGTATACTTTCGCTTAATTATAAACAGGCGAACCGATTTTTTGTGAGATATTGCAAACGCATTTACATTAGCATGCTATTGCCATATCGTCATCCACATCACGTCATCATTCCAGCACACTGATGTTAGAGGCAAAGAATTGTACATTGATTGCTATTGCATTAGCATATTTGCTAATCCTTCATTGTTAGCGGGCATCTTTGAATAAGAAAACCATATTCTTGCACTATAAGCTCACATTCACATTTCATAGATGTCACATTCATTTCATAACTAAGCCGGCAAAATATCTATTATAGATACAAGAACAAGAATGCAGCGAGAATGAACTATTTTTTTCATGATTTTGTTCCCCTTTTGCAAGATGTGATGTGTGAAGTGTGCAGCAATATTTAAAGACTTGACTGAACATGTGGGTTGATTTCTACACCAAACACATCATTTGTTCGGCGAGAGAGAAACTCGTTTTAAGCTCATTGTGATACAAGTAACAGATAATTTTTTGAACATCGGCCACTTTTAAATAATCTAGCATTTTGCGGATTCATTAGGTATAATAAAATGCAACAATATATAGGGTCATTTATCCGTGTAGGGTTCATTCCGTTATTACAATATGTTGGCCTATATCCAATGGTTCCGAAGTACATGAATGAACGTCTTTCATGATACAATAACATTGAACATCAGACTTGTATTTTAGCATAGCCATTGATTGATGATTGCTAGATAAAGTGCTTGTTCTCACATTACTAGCACGCCCGGCATGCACCTTGACCGTTATAAGCATTGGGTATCCTTGTTTTAGGCTCATCTATAGTCAAGCTGCCATGGCCTTGACATGCCGTGTCCTTTTCCGTGCTCTCTCTATTTATGAGACAATGTCATGTGTAGCATGAACTGAACATCGCTGTTTTCGTTGAGGCCAATTTGGCCTTCACGTGCTCTTGTTCAATTTCGGCAATCTGTCTTGCAAAACAATTCGTCCTGTGTATTCTTTTAACAAACATTTGCTACATTTCGCAAGGATGACGATACTAACAGCAGCATGGGATGTATTTATAACCTTTATAATGTTAAGAACGGAAGCATTCTGAGCGGAAACATTCTGATATAAATACACGTTTTTTAATTGACGTTTGAATTTACGACACACAGTTGAGTCATGTTATATTCTCAGATATCGCTACTTATGACAAGAACAAGGAAATCATTAGGTCAAGGATAAGCGTTATGGGTTTTCCACATTTCACACATGACTATGAGAGGTACTTCGTGAATTATAACGATTAATCTGCGGAAGCTTTTGCAAACATCAAGGATTAACAATTTGTGCTTCTAGAAGTGACTATAGAGCGTGACCATTAAAAGGAAACACTTTCGTGGGATACAACTCTAAATGTTCGTTCATGCTAATCTGTCAATCAAATATGATATCCGTCTACAATGACTAGAATGTTACCGTACAACGTAGTAGGCTAGAATATTTTGCTCAAATGCATCAGTTAAACCAAAAGTGGCGATCAAAAGCTGAAATGCACCAGTAAAACCGAAAGTGCTGATCTAAAGCTCAAATTCACCAATTAAACCCAAGTTTCGGATCAAAAACTCTAATGCACCAGCTTAACACAATGTGCTCCATTACTGTCATCAATTATTTAAAAGACATGTTTGTTTTTCAATCCTGCTCAAATATTTAAGTATAAACGAACCTTGAAATGACAACCCATATATATTGGTTACGGCAGTGCATGGCCAAGTAAGAAGCACTGGTTATAAAAACAATTAACGTAAAGACTATTGTCGAAAATGGAACGATTGCGGTATATGGCTCACAGTTTTTCACAACTAGTACTTGTTGCTAAACGCGTTTAGTAATCCATCTTATTTTAATGATACATTAATGATATATTCATACCTGGCATTTGGAGGAGCAAATGCTTGAGAGAAGATTTTATGGAATTGTAAATATAAACATGATTGCGTTGGTATTCATTTTTGGACGCATGACAATTGATAGACTGGGTATAGGTGTGATTCGAGCTATGCTGTTTTAGTGTAGAAAACAATGCCCTCGGCATTCATTGCAACTTTAGGGATGGCCGAGTGAAAGGATCAAGCAAATAAACCTGTTATTGATTTGCGATCCTGACAGCTGCAGATAATGAAAGGGATATACAAAATGGATTCGTAACAAACCCATAGTTTTGTTAAATATATATATCCAACAGGAGCGCTACCACGCAAATGACATTATGAACTTGCTAAAAAAAGATGAACCTTGCTGTGGAAATGCAGCGGTGTATGTATATGTTTCCCGGCTGCGTACAGCCGGCGTTTCTTAAGCAGCCCAGACATGGAGAAAACGCCTTTGTAGTAGCTATCGGCACCTGCTTTTCTTTAACTTTACTGCCACCTCTTTCTAGCATTACAGAAACTTTTGAGCATATATGTCGATGTAAGTGTCGTGATATGCTTGCGTAACTGAACCAGAACTGGTTGAAGTGCTTAATAGATGATCTAAGAGTGGAATTTGTTTTAGGTGAATACAACAAGAGCGTTAAAAACGAAAATATACTTAATACATTCAGTTGTAGATGATTGATATATCGCGTCCATAATTCGAAGGATAATGAAACCGAAATATATTAAGAAGCACTGAACAAACTTTATGAACTTTCAACTGTAAAGAGCTCCGAAAATATGATTCAACACCTACAACTATTGAAAGCAGATGGTAGTTGTGGTTTGTTAAATGCATTCTCCATGACAACATAGCAAGCTGTGGTAATAACATTGAGATGAGCGTTGAAATACTAAGCTGCAGAATGACATGACGAGTGATTAATGTAGCTATAAGAATGATAATGTAGGTGCCATGCCTAGTCTTACCTTCATTATTAGTAAGCGACGTGAATCCGATGTTAAGTACAATGTGCATTCTGTCTTTGGCTCTATATGGGACCGAATAAAGAATCACAATGGATATATAAAGTCACTATTCCCGCTGCGATGCTGACTATAAACATCACATACAAATGATAGCATTCCAAGAAAGGCAATTCATGTGAATAATATCGGAATAAATGACTAAACAGAGGTTTTATAATGCAGTAATAGGTCAAATTTGTATGCTGTTTGTAATTACTTTCCATCGCTCTATGTTATTCGAAATAGGAGTTTCACAGCTTTCACAAGCGGCACCTGCTCATTAATTCCCAATGATTTTAGTTTGGGGTATCTATTTAAAAATTTATGGTGGTTATAATTGCCAACAGAAAACCTTGAGCTTTCAGCAAAGCTATTATATCCCAAAGAACACATGCGTTTAGCTGATAAACACAGATGTCTCTGGTACTGTGCCGCACGTAGAGAAGATCCCCGTCAAAAGAATCGAAGCATACCAAATCTTTGCAGGACTATATAGGTGAGGTGAGGATCTCAGGTGACTAACTATGCTTTTTCAATGAATTTATCAATAAGCATATGTTGGTTACTTTCAATAAAAAATTTGCTACAATATATTAAATCAAATTCAATAATTGATTGTTACAGAATGGCTCCTTTATGCAAAAATGATATATTGAATACGTGATTATGGAATCTTCGATGCCTTTGTAACTATTTTATATGCTATTTCATCATTTTAAAATTGTATCACAGATGTTTTTTGGTATAATGTTTGGAAGATCATTAACATATATCATGAACGGTAAAGGGCCCAAAACTGATCTCCATACTGCTTGTGCTCGACTATTACAGACGAATTGCCAACAGATGGGCAATACTACATATGGTTATGCTAGTAGCTATTTAACAACGCTACATCGATCATACCATACTCATACAATCCAGCAGAATAATATGGTCGAATCACAAGGACTTAATCAATCAAGACAGACCACTCCAGGACTACAGCTTTTATGGATCACTCCCATGGCTTCGCCTACAAGCTATGACATTTCCGTTTGATTTAGATATAATAAGGTAAAAGTTGTCGATATGTTTAACACTAGTATGTGTAAGTCGAGTAGATGAGGTGTGTAACCATTGCATAAGAAAAATATCGCAATATTAAGTATTGTACAGGAAATATTTTGTTGAAATAATTTGCCAGCTTTTCTAACAAATTCTAGTATCACTGCCTCATTTACCATAGCCTTGAACTACAATGTAATGATAGAGAACCCCGTTACAAACATACAATCAATCTGCACGACCTGTCAATCATTGAATATCCGAATCAATCAGAAACAATGAAGGTAGAAGTTGTTTATGACCCTGAATTATTGATTAAACAGCGTCTTGTGTTGTTATTTGAAGTAGTGTCTGAGTGGAGTAAAGAGAAAGGCGCGACATTTGACAATCATTCACATCGTTTTCGTCGTAAGAGCAATTTCATAATTGTTCATTGTTATATCAGGTACACCATTGGACGTGACATCTCCAACGGAGTAAAATACGAACAGGTTATGTCAACTGCATCTATTTTTATTTCACGACAAATAGTAACATTTACTTCGAGAGTATATCACAAAGACAACGTCGTCACTGTGTTACGAACGCAAAATGTTCAACGTACATGATACATGTTTTCAAACATTGCATAATAAAGCACTAAATCAAACAGAAAATTGTGCATTCATTGAACACATTTTCGTTTTGGGCGCAAATAGCACTGCGCGATCACTCACGTACCCTGAATAGTGAATTAATGCTCATTCAGTATTTTTGTTCTCTATAGAGCTGCTTCTTTCACACTACAATATCCAATGAGAGATATAACTTATTTAGATTTTGTTAGGCATTGAGCACCTTGAAATTCGTCTTTGTTGTTGAATCATCTGATGTGTACACCAATAGTGACCAGGCAATTAAGAATAACAACACATCAACATCATACATCACTCTGAAAGGCTTGAGATTAGATGAAATTCTATGTGATGAGTATAAATGAAACAATGAATATGTACTAACTTGTGCTTATAGTAGGGGGAAAACTATGCTTATCAAGTATGCTCGGAAGCTGTCTCTATCTTCTGATCACCATTCAAGCACGTCATTTGCGATGCATGTATAATCGTTATTAATGGGGAGCCACTTTGTAATAAAAGGCTGCGAAAGAGCCCTTTGCTTTCCGATACCTAATTCTGTGTGGTTTATGGTTGCGTTTACACTGCAGTACTTTGATAGCCCCTCTGGGATCCATATCATCAAGCATTTGAAATTTATGGTGATCTCGTTTATGGCAAGTGTATTGCGAGATGACCTTCATCAACCGATGAGTAATATCTGTAAGCAATTAACTGCAAGCAACAAAAGATCATCTTGTAAATTGGGCATGTTTGCCGACTAGATCTGTTAGGCAAGCTGTTATGTCACTACCTAGTCCCAGGAAAATGATTCAGCGCCGCCTTAACAAAGAGGGCTCTCTTTTGCATCAGTCCCAGGAAATTAGACAAACACACACGAGTGGTTATGATTTTAACCATGTCTTAGAACACAACTTGAAATCTGTTTCCATAGATGATTTGTTATTGAAACGCGATGGCATATTCAGTATTCCTTTCACGCAGTCAATGAGATGGCGTGGATATTATATCTTGCCCAGCATTGAAAACGTGAGATGCATCAGGTAAGTTAAAGCCAGTGTTTGCATACAGACAGCCAATTATGCCACGTCACATGATGCATTGTTTTTATTCTGTGTCCGCGGAACACTCGAATATATTTGATAGCTAGTTTGCATCGGCTTTGCATCACAGGAGGCGCGCATGAACTATTATGCGGGCCGTTGTTACTTTAGAATAACCAATCGATTATTGAGGACAATTGCTGCTTGAGCACGTTGCAACATCATAATCTGCCATAAAGGTGTCTATTTGTAACATACACGCATCCATATAAATATTTGGGAAAGGAAAGCAATGGGTAAATAACAGACAAGGTCGAACCTAGTTGGCTTGTCTATGAACAAAATGGGTTGAATGGTAAATGAGAAGACCTGACAAACCCAGGGCCATCTGTTATTATCAAGTATTCCCTAAACTTTTACAGTCGGCGATAGCCTACATTAATACTCGACGTTAATGCTTAGATACTTGTTTGAATAAAGTAATTTACGCCAAAATGATTTTACACTATCAGACCATTGAAGACCTGGGGTCATTCACACATGCACACAAGTAATGATTCTTGATAATCTATGCACGTGCATAACTGTTAACTTGTATTAAGGAAGTTTAAGGTGGGTTATTATTTCCACAGTAGCTGATGTTTGTTGTTTACAATCCATCCTATTGGATTAATGTTCAAATATTCATATGCAGTTTTTGTGCGCACAAGGCAAGTGTTGGGGCTCATGGGGTGAAATTATGGATGATCTTAACATGTGCCCAATGACAACTGAGTTAATGATGGATCTCCTGTTAACCGTATGTACTGGGACATATTTATTGCATTGGTTGTCGGTCAATTTGCTACATCCAATCTATGGCTTTGCATTTTGATTACATTTTCTTGCGCCAGATGCACTGAGTATCAAAGATCTATCTAAACGCGAGAATAGCAAAAGTTTTCAAATGATGCCATTTAGTTTGGTCAGGTTCTGATTGCCGCAATGAGCAGACATTAAATTAACGGACACAGCGTGTTGAGTAATGCAAATCGTGAATGCTTTTTGAGGGAATGTTTATTCAATTGTTTATTTGTAGCTTGATTTATAAAGTGATACACATGGTATTGCGGGTAATAATCTCTTTGAATCGATTATTATGAGAAAAGATGTTCACATAAAAATCAAGATTTGTTGAAATGTCTCCAGTGCCGGGGGTGTTTTTTATGTCTTATGCGTAGTATTCATATGACAGTTGATCCTGTTAATCATCAGTGGGTTTCTGACTATCACCCACTGATCCATGCACACGTTAAATTATATATAAAATTAACTGGTCCCCACATTGACTATGTATAAAGCGAAAGTTACAGTCGTAATATAAATCCATATTGACTCATAGTGAGTTGCTCAGGTCCGATGTATCAAGTTACAGGATATAAAATGCAAATTATGCCCATAATAATGGTTCAAAGCAAACGTTCACATGCACACCCTGCCGCTTCAACTATACAGGATGAGGGAGGCCTGTTTTGTGCTTCTATGAAGTCAGGGCAGCGTAATAGCGCCAGGTTTTTAAATCACTAATAGCACACACCATGGATACCACAAATAGAATTCGCAGACACATTTACAATATAGGCGTCCACAAGGCATTATATAGTGTCTAAGAGCAGCCGAGGTAATTCGGGTGACCACATATCCGCTTTGGGAAATGGTAGGGTGCTGGAAACTTGTCTTCCGAGCTACTGTTGTGAATAAGTAACCACCACGATGCAAGAATAGAAAAATCACATTCTGTTTTAGCGTTGTTCCTAGGTTGTAAGCAGTGTCAGCTTGTGATAAATGACGTGCATCCTACTTTTGGCCTCAGATACAGATATGTGGTCACAAAAGAAACGACTTTGACATTCCGTGTATTTTGCCAGGTACTCTCCATCTTAGAGACAAGTGCGTATGTAAGAAATTTGTCGGAAAGAAAATTGAATAATCTACAGATGCATGTTTTGTCATTATGGCTCAATATTGATACACTGATGTTGATATAGTTTAAAATTACCCTGATTGTATCTGCAGCAGAATATATGCACATTTAAGAAGGCGATATTACTATGGATATGTTTTCGCCATTGCGGCTGCAATATCGACCTCTGCCAACATATTGCTGATAACTGTTGCCATTTACGTTAAACGTCACATTCCAACGAAGGAAGTCACTGGTTACGGTCGTAATAAATTGGATCACATGTGAATGACGCAATGCGCCATAACTTAGCTTTATTCTAATAATTATACGATTCAGGTTTTTGTCATGCATTTATATGTCAAAGATATAAGCTATCCTGCGGCAGTTGTTCCTATAATTCATCCACAGGCCAAATGCAGGCTTAACTATAACCAACCAATGTTTCAGCTTGTCGCATTTGTCGCATAAATTGCATTTTCTTGCTCCGTATTGTTCATTATAGGAATATTGATAATGTTCGAGAACAGCACCCGAAAGTCCAATCTCCATTAGAGACGTGCTATGATTTCTGTGAAGGGTATCTACATCACAGTGTACAGTGGTAATCATGACTTAAAACAAATCCTTAGCTTCAAGCAAAACTGCCTATGCTATGAATGAGTTAACTGCAGGAGGGTAGTGCTGAAATGAGCAAGACGTGCACCGATTTATGCCGCAGGGCTTTTCAATCATTATGGGTGTGTTTTCCAGTACTGTTCCACACAGAGAAAATATTCCTGCCACAGAAATCCGGGCGTATATAATTGTTACAGTGCTTAAGAGCTTGATGATAGAAAAACGAACAAGCTGAGCGATGAAACAGTATTGTTGAATAAGCGTTATTGCGCCTGTTGATACCATATAGGTGTACATGATCTTTTCGATGTAAGGCGCATTGAATCTAGATAGGAACAGATATCGATGTTCTTTGTTAAAATCTGCATTGCTACGTATTTTGCAATCTCAACATATGCGTATCAATGCTATCTTAGCAGAAGATAATTCAATGAAGACGAGTGACGGTAGTATGTCATTGGCTCATTAACCATAAAGAGATTGCTATTATGGAGGACCTTGTTATAACCGCGCGAACGAGTCACTCTGCATTAATAATCAGCAGATTCTACGGCCCCTTCAATTGACAAAAGCAACGATTCAAATGCTTTATTGCACTCCACTCAGCCATTGCATTGCGAGTTATGTTATGTTCAGTGCTTAGTCTCACTTTTGTAGCTACCTTCCTTGCTTGAGCCACGGTGTTTTAAATGTAATTGATATCGATCGGTCCATAAATTTTAATGTCAGGGAGCGTTGTAGAAGCTACGCCCAGCAATAATGTTCAGGTCCCATGTCCAAACATGAACGCAATAGCCGTAGTCTGCAACACAAGGCACGGAAAAAAAAATACTATTGAAATGGTGATTCCCCTTAATTGGTGGACTGAGTGAGCCATTTTTCAACTATATAACATGCAAGCAATATCGATATCTTTTTAATGACAAAATGATCGAATAGAAGTCATTTGTTTAATAATGCTCTGGTTTAGCAAATAAAGAGTAAGGGTTTTTCAGCACTTGTAGAAATAGAAGTTATATTAAATTGCCTACGACACGTAAAATATGATGTTTGAGTGTGTACTGAACGAATCGATGCGGATCGAATGGTGTTTACAAGTAATAAAAGAGATAGCTAACGTTCGTTGGAACAAAGTGGTATTTCGTGTGGTAACCCAGGTCAACCGGAGATGACGCACATGAATAAACCAATGTTGAGCAGCCCAAATCAGCCTTCATAGTAACCGCGTTGTTAACCATGAATTTATAACTTGTTTAGTCTGGACCGGTCATACCGAAGCGCTATGCGCCACATGTTATATAACCCATATCACAGCTCATAACATGTGGCACATATAGTGATAGCATTTCCTGATTATGGAGGTGTCATTATAATAATAAGGTAGATCCGCAACTGTTATAGCCAGTGTTGAAGTAATAAGACGCTCATTATTGGACACAGCTATGCAAGAATATTTAATTTTTCGATTGCACGAACTATATAAAAACCTTATAGTTAGATAATTTCTTAAATAGCGTACAGTACACATACATTACTTTACCCTTACACTCTCTTGGAGATCTGGCATGCTCACTCTTAGCTGAAAGTGACGATTAATTTATTCATATGCATAAGTGTTAATTGGTATTAGGGAAGGCTGAGGTAGGCAACGTAGGTTTGTTCAGGTAAGTTTCAAAGCTCATCCATTCGGCAGCAGTTACAGCAGACGTGCATTATTGGAAATGATTTCCCCGCCGTTTATTTTGTTTTGAATGAATGCATTCATTCGGATTAATGTTCAACTATACATATGTGGTTTCTATGCGCACACTGCAATTGCTTGGCCTCAGGAGGTTTAATAATGGATGATACAGACATTTATTCGATGACAACAGGGATCCATTGATGAATCTCTTGTCAACCCCAAGAAACATGATTTATTTATTGAAATGGTGATCCCGCAAATATATGGCTTTGCAGCGTGATTGCATTTTCTAGTGCCAGATGCGCTTGTCACGTGAGGCGTTTATTATGTTGGTAACAATTATCGGTCTGTCGACACCATTACCAATTGCCTTGCGATATTTAGTACTAATGTAAATCATACAAATGAGCTTTTACATGTTTGAGGGCTATATAATAAGCAGGGCTATAATATTATTTTTTTCTATCCATGTTACGCACGTTACTGCCAATACGAGATGATTTGGGTAACTTATAAAGAAACCCTCGGCCAAATCACTGAATATATGCAAATGTTTAACACATCAACCTATAATTGAACCTGAAGCCGATCTCTATTGGGTGGAATGTTTGTTCCCTTTCGATGCAATGGGTCCTTATTGAGCCAAATCAGTGATATAAAGAATTAAAATTAGGATATCTTATCATGCAACGTGACAAACATCAAGGCGATTATGATTCTGCTATATGTGCGTGCGACAGCTAGTATCACATCTATCGTACAACACCACTCATTACGGTTCTGCCCTTATTAATCGATTGCCATAAGCCACAAGGCATACCTGAGATAGTTCGCAGACAATAGAAGGCAATTTCAGTATACCTCCTGTCATGATAGCAGAGTCACTTCAGTTTGTTAACATCGTGCAGAGAGTAGACCAAATATTGCCTTCAACTTATTTAGTTAATTATGTATTCCATTCCGCGATGGCAATGCCGCTGCATAAGAATTCTTCCATAGCTAAACTGTTAGTCGAGCGGACAAAATAGTAATTCTAGCACTGCTTAAAACATCTTTCCAAGATGCCCATCCAAAATATAATGCATTGCGTGTATGTTCATTTTCTGATACTGTCGTAATTGAAAAAGCATCTCAAGTCACGAGATTGTCGTTGAATACAGGATTAAAAAAAACAATGACCGCAATCTGAAAACAGCTTTGTGTGTTTAAATGCGATTACTGAAACCAAATGGACACTAATAATGCAAATGTTATAAAATGTAAAACTCTTTGCAAAAATACATTGTTATTCGTCGGCAAAGTAATACATCATGATACGGCTACAATCTGGACCAGAAATGCTTCAACACCTATCTATTCATAAATAAATAGTCCTTGTTATGACAACAATTAATGAAAAGACTATTCAGATTAATTGAGCAGCAACTTTGCATGGTGATTACCGTTAGTTAAATGCATTTATTTTAAGTTATCTTATTATAATTTTGCATCGTTGATATGTTAGCATTAGAAGCCATAGAAAGTCTGTAGATATATTTTCGGACGCCTATATCGGCATGGGCGCATGAAAATAGGTGCCAAATTATGACAATAAAGCGATCTGACGATTAACATTGAAAACATGTATTGTACTGAACGTAGATGATAAATGTGATTCGCTAGAAGCATTCCCAATGAGAATATAGCAAGTCGTGGTAATGACATAGATATTATGCATGATAACAATCAAATGAGTCATGGCTTATCTATCTGTCATTATTTGTAGGCGACATAGCTTCGATATTAATAACCATGTTTTGTCATTTTGGCTCAAGTTTGATGCTGGTACGGGGAGATGGTTGTTCAATCGCCATTACTATATGCACCGATGAGAACGACAGTTGGCGGTATTCAGATCATGTCAAGTATTAACATATTGGGATCATTCCCGCTGCCATATCTCCTACGTATTGGTAGTAACTTTGGCTATTGCGTTAAACCGTAAACGCCTCATACCGATAATAGTATTGCACGAAAGGGATACCAAGTAAATGCCAATAGTCGCTATAAACAGGGCTTTACGCTTCACATATGTATGCTTTCCTTAGGCAGTTGTTCCTATGATTCCAGGCTTATCTATAACTTATCAAGACACCATTTGTCAGAGAAATTACTTTCCTTCGCGCTTTATTATCCGTCATAAGAAACAAGATCAGCTGTAGTCGTAAGTGTGGTAAGATTTATTTTGTCATTAGCAATGCTCTTCTGGAGTTCAAACCGTCAAGTAATTGTAATTTATGGTGATCTTTGCCACTGACGCAGAGTATAATGACCATCGCCAACGGTTTCTTTGGGAATTATTTTTATCGCGAGTGCAGCACCATTCTTGCATCTGCATTTCAAGTTTAGTTATCATTGTACACATCGCATATTAGGCCCGGCCCCCCCCCCCCCCCCCCCTCAGCTTTTATTCCTCCCTGATAATATCTAATGCAATATGGGGGTATATATTACTATAACGGAATCGCTTTCATTCTCTGATTCCTGGCATGATTGCTCTGATAAGGGTTACAACATGGCGGCAGACACTCATGTCCAATGCGTTAAATATTTTCCCTCCAATGATACGCCGATTTCCAATTCATAGATAGATATATGTATACTGCAGAGCGATTTCGCCTTTAGGTACAGGCTTACTATCATAGGGCGTCCTTTTGTTAATGACACAAAGTAATGTATCATCAGCGGCAGTAATGGTTGAAAGAGCTACTAATCGGAATGCCCTGTCTTGAGATACATCTACGCTAACACGGCTGCTGTACAGAATATTCAGAACAGCCAATATGTTGTACATCCTACTAGAGATATTTTTGCATACTGCACGCTACATACTGATCAACAGCAGTCACATGTCCACCGCTCATGAGCGCCTTGAGTGTGCCGGAAGTATTAATTTGTTAAACGCACACCACCTGATTGCATGCTAGTATCCCGGTCATCCCGTTGATTGATTCCCGTTATGACCATCTTTGTCAGCTAGACGATTAATGACTGAGAATGTTATTCACAGCACAATTCCACGGCCAATAGTTACGCTTGTTACGTCAGATCCGGGGTTCCACATTTTGAGCAGATAAATAAAGTGGTACGCCGATGGTTAGAAACATAACGGCTGAGGTGTGAGAGATTGGCTGAGAGATACAGTACAGGGTATTTATTTATTTGCCCTTTGTATGTATCGTATCGCAGTAAGTGTTGCTGTATAATGCGTAAACGATTAAATACGATAATGTACTTTTCCCGAAAATTAAGCTAACGAACATTACCGTTTAGCATCGTGTCGTTAACTGGAGAACAGAATGTTCCCATGTGCATATGGGGAGCCATCATAATTAGAAATATGCCCCAAGCATTTTGATTCCGAAGTTTCACTTCAAGATGATGTCGAAAATTCTCATCGGAGCTTGATTATCCCAATTCTACTGTTGAAATGCATAAAAAAACATAAGTAAAGGCGATGACAGTCGTGCAAAGTACGTGATGTAACACCCAATTATAGGATCATATATATGTACACCCATTGACATTAAAGATGTATTGTCGTCAACATCATTACCAGCACTCTCACAGTGACTTTCGTCAGCAAGCATTACAATCATAGTCGTCATTATTGCCACCATCATAAAGGAGTTTGTTTTGCTATAATCCTCGACATATTTGTCATTGACATCAGGTTAAGTCATATCATTGAAATTAACATCAGTTCGCTGGTATCAGTTCATCTCGAGTTTGTCTGCCATCAGAATATGATAAATTGTGCAAAAATAATGATAGATAAGGCTTTCATCAAACATACCATCAGAATTAATGATGTATAGTCACACGGAGACAAAGTCTAACCATTCATGTATCGGCTGAATATGGGTTACCGCAACGCAACGGTCATATACAAGCTAGAATAAATGCCTATTGTGAAGTGCTAACACTTATAGAGCTATTTTATATCAGGTCATTATAAAGTAGTAAGGGAGAATCAAGAGGCTGACATATTCCAAGTGGAAGCTGACTTGTGCTGTAGATGTATAACAATATGTTTGTGGAGAAGTTTCAGTTGATAAATCAAGTGGCTTACCATTTACACACACAGGGTCATTTTATATATATATACTTCCGTGTTTTATGGGTTGTTCCGATTAGGATCCGTTATGTTCCTGATGCATAAGCCATTAGCTCTACACCTAGCGTACCACTTGTTATAACCCCATTTCATATATCGTAATCTATATTTTAAATATGTTCCGTAGGCAGCTTGGGCAAATCGCTGTCCCCGACAATATACAGCTCGTGTAACCAGAACATTTCATGTAAATTGTTCTCTTACATGGGAGCCATCGAGCCTCTTCAGAACAAACCACATATGACTTCAACAATCAATGGCAATGGTTTATCTTGTGTAATTAAACTATGTCTACCGACTAGCATCATTTGTCTGCTGAAACCTCGAGCGCCGACTGCTATATCTCGATTTCATCCGTATGCGGCATCATATATCTCGATGTAATTTCCGGTTTTTAGAACCTTCACGAGGTTACTTGCATTGCAACATTTACATAAGGCACGACGAAAAATGGTGGTGTTCCGCCCTTGAACTTGTGACAGTAAATTTATTATAAGATGCTTCAAGCTGAGTGGAAATACTTCTACTGAAGCCTGAATATATATGAACCGTTAGACGTCCATTTAATACATTATCTGCGTCTAATGGGTTGGTGCTTGTCGAATGTGAGGCTACAAAACTTTTGCTCGAGCTCTCTTTTGCTAATTTCCGTCTCCTCCATTTTTGGGATCGGTACCGATATCGTTAAAATACGAAAATATGATGACGATGCAATAAAACACGTCTTACAAGTCAGGCATTCCGTTTTGTGTGTTATGCCTTTGTGCAAAACATTCATCGATAACACAAAACTTCCTACATACTTTGTACTCCTGACTAACAACTTTCATGGGTACCTGGCACCATTCAACTAGTAACATTTTTTCTAATAGTCGTGAACACAATATTGATGGAATCAGTAAATCACAGTCTTTAGTCAATGCAAAGCAAGACTGGTATGAAGAAAGCGGTGTATTTGGAGGTAAACATTGAGCATTGAGGTTATGGTGGACTGGCAGTTCAACACTATTAAGACGCAAAAAGTGGCCCAGACGAATAGCAACACCATTTGCCATCATATCTACGAAACCAGGCGGCAAGCCAGTCTTAACTATCATGTAACTGAATGATGTTTCCATGGGTTTTTTTCTTTTCTTTTATATCTCTTCTCTAATGCTTCATAAGGGATAGACAATGACCAATTTAACGTGATGTATCAGCAATGTTATGATTTTACCATCTGCTTGCCCCCAGATAATGCTCCCATGTTATTAGAGTAACCAGAACGGGTCATGTAATATGGGTTATATGCTGCTAATGCTCGATAACGCCATCCACTGACCTGGTCACTTTATTGATAAGGGCTCCAACCCATGTCGGCTTACATGGCAGGGTTAGCATCTCCAAATAGTTGCTTGTCTTTCCATAACGCAACCCCAGTTTTAAGCCATATAATTGTTAGTATCAATATGTAGCGACACCGTTTGATGTTGCTGATTGGACTTGCATCTCCAATAGTGCAACCATGCTTACCTAACCCTTAAGTAGTTTATGTTGCAAAAGATAACTTTAAAACTCCACAGCGCCGGTAGCAAAGCCTTGAAAACATGCCCCAGCTTGTTGAAAGAATCGCTAACGCACAGTTATTGACAGTTTTACTTCGCTAGCGGAATGCAGCCCATCTGCTGGCGCAACTTTCTGATTTTCGGCACGGTATACTTCACTCATAATTACTCTCGTTTGGTTGTCTAGGGTGTTGTGACAGATAACCCCATTCCCTTGAGCCCCCAAATCTAGACTGGCACAACTCTCTCTGGCTCAAGGGTCTTGGGACAGATAACCCAGAAAACTGCGCAACTGCGGCCGAATCAAAACCGCCATAACAGATTTGCCAATCGGAGCTCGCCTAGGAAACGCGTTTGGCTAAATCCAGAGATCACCATCTAAACGCACATTTGTGTTCCGCCATTTTTGATACGCTGAAGTGATGGGGCGCCACGCGCAAACGCGGCTCAAGAGCGTTGATTGGCCTAACATGGTTCCACGGAAAATACCGAGCTTTATCTTATTTGACCACTTATCTTACTTGGCAGCATATATTGCACGCAGACTCTGAAGTAGTGGAGAGAAGTGAACCCCCTTAGTCGAGCATGTAGACTTATGTGATTGTGTAACGCTTCCCGATCCTGGTCGCTTGCCTATACTAGCACGCTTTGCATTGAACCACTCTTGTGCAAAAAGTCAAAATGCACAATTCAACTAGCAATAATGCTGAGTGATTGATTGATTCACGTTCAAAGGAAACCTACGCACGTGGCGCCCAGCACAATCCTTACCTTCAACCCAATGATTTTGTCACGAAAAGGCTGCACCCTACATGGCTTGAAGCTCGTCATAGAGGGAATCATCTTAAGTGGCACTGCATCTATGTTCTACCAGAATTGTGGCTTTCACTGGAAAAAACAGAAAATTACTGTTTGATTGAATGCGTCGCTGATTACATGGTGACGGCCCGTTCCGTTGCTGATGAGTCAACATATTGCTAAATACAAGGTACCAACTTGTCTTCAGTAAATATAGATTTGTATGCGCCATTAATGAATAACTGACTCATAGACATCTATATTGTTCTCATTGATTTGTGCCTCAATGCATATAGTATATACGACCGTTCATCGTTAGCTTGGATTCGGGACATGACGCCTATTATGCACCAACGGTTGCAACACGTTTTCAATTTGCGATAGCTGTTCTAATAAAGTGGCTCCTGAATTGCTTGAAATGATTGGATATTTGGTTGCGTCGGCGATCGTGTAACCGATACGACGTTATTTCAGCTAAAATCACTCCGCCAAGAAGTTATCATTGAACACAGATTTACACAACGTGTGTCGTACCCTAAAGGTCAAATTAATATGAATAAATGAACCATTGCTTTCTGCTTAGGAAGCCTTCTTTAAGCTGTCAATTGAAGTCCCGATACGTTTATCGTCTGTTGTTCTAGTGCATTGCTGTGAAGCGCCCATGCAACGTGTGGTTTACTCAATCGCTTTTAGAATCATGGTATGACAAATACAGCCTGCATATTTAAGGCATATATTACCTTACTTGCTATTTTCTGGGGTTTTTGTTGTGCCGTAATTGCGTACTACCATGTCGTAACGTGCTGTGTGTCATTGACTCAATGTGATACTATGACGGGTCGGACTTTGCTGTGTCAGTCTTAATGTAGTCTAACATTTCATGTTTTGTAGCAGATTTTGCACCACATGAAACTAATGAATATCAATCGGTAATTGGGGAAAGGGCCATGGAATTAAAGCAGATACGAAACGGTTAGGTCAAAACTCATCACTCGGCTTAAAATGCTATATATGATGAGGATATCGAATTGATCATTTTGTCAAGCAAAATATATTTACGTTGGGAAATGCCTGAAACCTAACAATATATGCAACCTTAAAGGTGTCTCCTGTATCCGTGTAAGAGTGAGCAAAACCATCAGACAAGAATGGCAAACCCAACAATGTATGCTCTGTTGAAATAATCAACAATCGATTTTAGTCGTTCATACTGCGTTTCCATTATGTGGATTAAAGGGGATGGAGTTGGACCTAAGCAATCTAATTATACTAGGCACGAAACCACCAGCCACAATGTGATGCAAAAACGTGAACATTGATCTATGTGGACAGAGGATATCGGAAGTTAATGCACGCATCTTGCCTATTATAAGATATCCTTTTATTGTTTTTAAAGTGGGTACTGAATATGAATGCAATATCTCGTTTTGCTGATGTCACACAATGCAATCTGTCAGTTTTTTAACAATGGGATAACCTAGTGTATTAGACAACACAAAGGCTGAAAGTGGCAATAATTTACCCGATGCATGGTACCACATTGTTATTTGACATTTTGCGCACGTTATTATATAGGATCTAGATATTATCATATGCATAGCATTGATATTGTAAGTACTGAAATAATAATTTGCACTGGATGTAATTTGACTATCCTTCCAATAAAATGATAAGAAAATGTCATCATTTCTGCACCAAACATATGTGGAGCATGGTAATTACTTCAATTCATTCCATCTTTGCAAAGGGTCTGCGGAAAAATCTCTTAATAGCCTATTATGTCTTTGATCAGCCTCAGCATAAATTATGCATGGTTTGCTGGAAAATAGCAAGCCAACTTGTAATCTAACATAAGATGCTGACTTATTGGAATACTCGTCCCGTAATGTTGGGCATGCGCCAACAGGGTATGAGGCATTAACTTATTGTGTAGTAGCCGTAAGGCATATGCATTGCAGCAAATACCCTCTCCATACCTCGGCGGAAAGCCACATCTGTCTTTGTTAGTGATCGGGAAAATAGCAGAGATATGATATACACGGGTTCCATTAGATAGTATATTTTGCATACTTGGCCGTAATTTGAATCGCCGGCTAACGAGTTACAGCCATTACATTAATGACAAATGCTCAACCACACATATATTAACTAATTACTTGCTACATTACTTCCTGTCGAATGATAGAGCAGGCGGCAGACAGGCAGCGTCGTGGTAGTTGGTGTTATCCGTCGCAATGGGTTAGCATAAGATTGGCATCCAAATCAAATGCTGTTAGGTTTCTTTAAAGGATCGTGTCGTTCATAAACACTTACTCCGTTGGCGGGGCCAGCTCCCTGGAAACAGACTAGCACCGCATCTGCTAAAATACTACTGTATTTCCCAGAATACAGTTTAACTAAATGCGCCTATCCAGTCGATATGCAGATCTATATGATGCATTGTATGCTGACATCGATCTAATGCATTGTGATAGTGGTCACCATGGATGCGGCATTTAACCAGATACACTGTTAATTATATGAGATAGTGGGCTGGTGATTGTTTCATGTTATACTTCTTGTATCGTTACTACGCATACCAAAATATTCGTACGAACCAACCAGTCATTCGTACTTCGGACGCCCACTGTTAGAACGTTTGTTTTAGAACATGGGCGTTTTTTATAAATGATTTGCTGCAATGGCGGGACACATGGGCTTCAAAGGAATGAGATTACTCATTCAAAGGACAAATAGAGAACATTACCCTTGCTTTGACGTTGTTGGTGTGTCAAACAGTCATAAGCACAAGAGATTCATGTTTTATAAATAATTAGGTACCTTCAGTAGTACATATTTTGTTTCGTAGTCATGGCGGTTTGAAATCTTCTTGTTTCAGGAAGACATTCGTGTATCGCTGCCTATTTATTTAAACATTTGTAATACAGCCCGAAATGTATTGATAACATAGGGTCAGGAGTAATGACGCTAACATCGCATGTATAAGAGTCATGTGTCAATGGAAGCGTATGTCAATAGGTTTACACATAGAGCACATTGGTATACATATAGCAATATGATAATCAGTAACATTCTATGTCCTACCAGGACACTGCGGAGCTTTTAGGTAACCAACACTACACTACTAACATACTTACCCATATTGGTTGCCCTCACAACTAGGAATAAAACCAAGCCCCGTCATATTGATGCTTCCCCTTTTTGGGGGGAGTTTATCGACTGCATAAGGTTCTAAGAGCTGTGTAGCGCCCTATTATAGCATCGCAATACTTACATGACACTACACCTTGAATGAAAACAGGGTATGCAATATTATCTATTTAGATTCATTGATCATTGCCTTACGATGACGGCGAAGATCAATAATCTTTTTCATAGACATAATCTGATATTATCTTCCACTACCTTTGCAGCGAACCGAAGAAATTAATATTGCATGTTAGCTGGTTCTCGCCATAGTTGGGTGATTGTGTGGAGCAAGATTGATGGATCAGATCACCCTTTATGTTCTCATGCAGTTTATTTATGTTTTGTCATACAAATCGTAATGTATCACATCCGAGGGAATGTTGGTTAAATCGTTTGCTTATAACCAGGGAAATTGATGGCTGACAAAAATAATGGCGGGCGATTTTTAAGGCTAGCGTAACATATGCACTTGTGTGGGTGTTTAGCCAGTGCAATGGATTTTAAGACGCAACTGGGCCCTGTTGTTGCGTGTACATCTTTGCATTAAATTGAATGCGTAGTAGCCACATATGCATGTAGTTGCCTTTTCACGGACTGTTTGTGTCCTTCAATTCTTTCATTTACCAGTTCTCTTATATAAACAAGGTTATTATTGATCCTATTTAAATACGCATGATCGTCATACATCATGATGAACAGTGGTCGCTATGGCACCCCAGATTGGCCATCTTGTTCCCCTGAGTTTTGGTCAATTTTCAACTTGATAAGTCGACTGCCATTTTGTAATATCCCCACATTATTTAACATAATGAATGACTACTTCACTAGTTGTGATAGCATTCGCCGGGTGGCGCTTTTAGTCGGTTCCGTTTCTTTCGTTCCTGAATAAACACGTGAAAACCTCAATGGATCTGTATGTGATATCTATATAGTAGAACGTCACACATATTTGTTACCGAAACCTTCGGCACAACTCTTCAAATAGTCTTACGTTCTCCTTCACAATTTGTTGATACGAAGGATAAAATACAACAATCCCTGTGGGTTTAGTTACCTGGATTTATTGCTCAGTACAGACGTAAAGTGTGTTGTTTATACAGGGTGAGCTTTAATTCATACAATCAGCCTACAATGGGGCTAATATTTGTAACCTGTTATATGCCCTTGTGCTGCCTTTTATTCTCGACGGGCATGGACATAGATATTAAAATGTCAATTGTCCATAACTTTAACTGAAATCAGTTGCACTTATAACGGAAAAGAAATGTTGCCCAATAGAAAATTTATCTTTACTTTGCAATACAATAATGCAGCTAAAAATACAAAAACACATGAAAATGTGCTTCCATGCAGAAACTGGTGGTTGTAATTAGTAATAATTGCTGGTGTTAAATTGCCTTAGAAACTTCACGGTTATGTTTGACTTGCCCTGTTGATGATTTTGGTTTTGCGTGTAAGTAGGCGGTAACAATTGGGACACAAGCAAAAATGTTGCATCAGCAAATCGGCAGAGTATGTTAATAAATATATCTGAATCTGACTTGGTATCGATTCGTTGATGGTCATCATTTGTGGGACACACGCAAGTATATATATGACACATGATTTGATGGTAGTTCAAAGTCAGTGTTCTCCATCTAACACACCATTAACACAAACCAAATTCTTGTAAACACGTAGATACCGCACTGCAGGATACCTTAAGCTAGCCATGTGCTGCACACTGCACCACAGTTGTCTTATCATTCTGGTGATAGATCGTCAATCCCACAAAAGATACTGGTCACGCACGATTTCTCATGACGTCATGTTTAATTAATTCAATAAGCTACCTCATGGAATTTTCCGGGATAGTTAGTCCCGCAATGTGTATTGGATGGTTGTCTATTCCTCAATCTAATACATCTGCCATTATGCAAACGCATGCAGCAAAACTGCTGCAATGATTTCAGCAACAACTAGTGAAAATTGTAGCATGAATTTCAATATCAGCATAGAGCTAGGAAAACTGCAGTGCTCTGCTTCCAATACAATATTCATACCACCTGAGTGTATCCGCCTGGAGTATATATATATGCGGTATCGTACAAACATGAGTTCGAGGTCGGCCGTCAGAGAGCTAGACATGGCATCGCATGAATGTAAATGTAACAGTAGTAGTGCTGCCACAGCAACAGGCTTGCAAAAGATTGTGAAGCACAGTCCCTCTATAAATACTGCGAACGCTTTTGCTTTGCTCATTGAATCTTGTCGGTCAGATGGGGGAGAGTGTTTTGGTCTGATAGATCAAATGTGTGTCTATACCCTCGAGGATTAACCGAATTGTGACTGTGATGAATAACATCATCTATATGTCTACAATGACTTAATGCTACCATGTTAGTGCATGACACACGACGGTGATTCACAAGGTCGTCATCTCACATAGTATAGTATTATGTCACTATTGTCATCGTGGTCAGCTTCTTCGTTAAAGGTCATACGCGGGCCTTCAAGACATCAGTATAGTGTCATTTTGGACAATTGAAGAGAACAAAAGCAATTGATTATCAATAGAACATTGATTCAATAAATGAACGCTGAGAGATACATTCAACAGAAAGCGTGTGACGTTTTAGCGGTTTGTCTAATGTGTAACCCGTGACTATCATGGTAATTAATGGTCCTAATATGGGCTATGCCCATGTAACATATGTAAGCCAGTAATTTCTCGATCAATGCGTAGCAGCTTCTATGGATTGATATACTGATTTGTAGCGTTTGAAGTGACCTTCATTGACTCAACGGTTGACTGGTAATGTGGAATAGAAAAATATTCGCATTATTAACTGCTAATTCAGCAAGCCAGTCAATTCTTGAGGCCATCTCACAGCTTGAGTCATTGTATTGGTCCCAGTCCAAGCAGCACCAAAAACCAATGTGGTATGACATTGGTTTGTAGAGTGAAAAGCCTTCTCTGACTAATGACTGGCTATAATGGCATTTGCAAGCACAAAATGCAGTTCATACGGGTCGGTCTGAATGATATTAGCATATGTGATATTTTGTGTCATTTATATAGGAAAACCAATATACTGAACCCTGATCTTGGGTAACTTAAACACGAGGAACAATGTCATAAAGGTACAAATTGGTAAATTATTACCGTACAAAACAGTCAGTTGGCATTAGATGCTGACTCTGAGGTATCAACGTCTTTTGCGCGTGGGTGAGTGCTAACGTGGGAGAATTAGTAATTAAGTTTAATCTATGTATATTTCAGTCTAAATACCTAAGACATCGTTATTATGTCATACTTGCTATGATATTAACCACACGGTCTTTACTGACGTGTTAGCAATGATATTTTTGTATAAGTTATATAGCAATTTACAATACCGAACGCATGGAAGCACATAGTTAAGTAATATGCACATTTAGGAGTAATATTATAGCACCTGCGTTTCGGATGGTAAACAAAACAAACATAAATTGATAGTTAGGCAATATGGTTTCCCGATGTAAATCAATATAATCGAGTGGTAAATACTGCAATATATCACACATCAATCTTCATATCAGAATTTGTTTATTCAACAACAAATTAAATGAATTAGGTAAATCATTATTGTATCCGCAAATATAGTTTACATGATGGGTACAGTAAGGACCATTATTGACTCTTGTATAGGTTGGTCGTGCTCAAGAAGATTTTCACCTTTACAAGTTATATCTTTTCTTGCTAAATCGAAAACACGGTCAAATATGACATCATATTTCGGGTGTACAAAAGCTAGACCGTACGGGGCAAGAATTAGATGTTACCGCATGTGAATGCAATAAGCTGTGCTATTTATAATTGTGCGTTGTTTTGATCAAAAGATCTTTTTTGTATTATCGGCAAAATGGATATTTTTTTTAATACAAATGAGGCTCAAAATTTGACCTGATATCACCGTCAAATAAAAGCAAACAAGTCAGTCTGCGGGACGAATCAAAACCCATGGTAGTACAAATGACAACCAACTATCGTGCTACAATAAGGGAGCTGGGAGATAAATAAAGGTGTTGCTGTATAGACCACGCTTGCAAAGAGGAACATCGAAACATTTTCATACCAACTGACTAAAACGCAAAATCACGAAACACTCCCGTAGAGTTCTATCTGACCACACGATAATCTCATTTATGGGCCCTTTATGTTTGGCCTTGGGGTCTACGAGGCCAGACGGGGCCAAAATTCTTCAAAACATTGCACATGCCCGGAACGGGGCCCGCACGGGCCAGCGCGACAAGCTGTGCGGCCCACACTGGGTTTGCAGGGTTCTGGCCAGTTCAGGGCCCATAGACAGCCCGTAAGTCTCATTTGACAAAGGAATTAACAGCTTCAAAGTAATCAGAAACTGTTTTGAAGCATTGCGTCACTGCCAACAAGGCAATCACTTTGTGAAGCCATCACCTAACTTGAGTCTATTTTATGTCCAAGTAGGCAATAGCCAACACGGGATTAACGAGACACTAATGGACTGCTTTGTCGCAATAGACTCCGTGTTCGCTTCTATCATGACCTTTATTTCACCGTTTCACGACTGTTAAGAAATACATTTGTAAGCAAACTATGCAGTTTACAGAGGTCAATCTGAATAATGTTGGCAGTTGTTCTATTTTATGTCGTGTTATTAAGAATATCCGGTATACTAAACCCCGAGCTTCGGCAAAGTAGGCATGAAGACAAAAAACATTAAGGCATAAATTGTTTCATGGTTAGCTGGTTTTGGACCGCCGTATAAGGCACTTATGTCCAAATAAATCCGTAATTTATTACCCCCATATTACCTTGGCCAGTTGCGATTGTACATTTACAGTGAAGCTGGCGTCGAAGGGACGAAAGGTGATGTCCTTGCTGTGAGCTTGTAACATTTGTTGGTTAGACTTGACTTCACATGCAGGTATTGAATGGTACAGTTCATTCAATTTCCATTATTGATATATAGTTACAAAACACGCGCTATTATAAATGTTGAAGTAGCTACGTATATGTGAGAATCTGATCGCGAATGTCAATCAATGAGAGTCAAAAAAGATTCATGGCAGTAAATGCTTATAAAACAACAATTGCACGAGTGCATTAAGTGTAAACGTTATAATGCACGGGCATCTGTATATATGTCCATGCAATCAACTGCAGTTTATCCATCTCCCACGATCCACATCGCACATGTATAGCAGTTCACACAGTCCTATCAATTTCCCAGTTATATCCTTGCCAGTGCATGCCAGCAAATCACATGTATCATCCCACCGATTGCGAGCCAAAGTCAATGTAGAATTGCTCTCTATATTAACCACCTTCATCTCGCGGATAACGGCCGGGAATTTTCCATGCTGCATATACATCAGAACAGCAAAACCCGATAACCACCATATAATGTGCACTACTACCACAGGAAAATAGCAGACAGACACCATCGTACTCCATCGATTGTATGGTAATTCGCCAAGACGTGCACCGGTCATATATGACAAATGCCAAATGAATATATTACGCGAAGGTGTTTGGCGGCATATGTTGATTCCTCACACAAGTACTGCGACATTTCCCAGCATACTGTAATTTAACAGTGATACAAATGTACACGATATGCATTGCGTTTGCACATCACATGGCCGCCGTTGAGGTGTGTAAGTTTTGTTACTAGCAAGAGATGCTAATAACTTCCAGGTTAAACAAATGCATTTCTGGAATCGACCGCTGCAGGTGCTCGAAGAACTGTCAGGATTAATTAGCCGACTATATATTTGCAGTGACTAAGGCGCTAGGGGTGTTTATCTATGTCTGATGGATTATATCCCAAGGCAGTTACTTCTGTGATGGATTGCTGCTCTTTGAAGTATGATCACGTCTTATATGTCGCTTCAATTATTTTGCCTGTTTCGACATCATTCATAAAAAAATAATCTAAAAACTTTCACGGATGGAGCTTTGTAATGGCTAGTGTGTTTTTGCGGGACAGATTTGTACCCCAAAGTATTTACATGACATTTGTTAAAGTACGCGGTCGCGAGGGTGTCGCATTCCACCAACCAACTACAGTTGTGAATGTAAGAATTTGAGGTATGTTGGGTACTGATAAAGGCTATGTTTATTGGAGTCAAATACCAAAGAGCTGATAAATCAGAAACATTTACATGAATGTGTAGCGAGCCCCAATAATATCTTGGTGTCGTAAATTGCATTGATGTAGTTATCGTTTTTGGCGTTCCTAGGGAATGCACTTCTTTGGAATGATCTTAAACAGCGTGTGTTTGAAGCCTTCATGAAAATCGGTATCGTTTTATGTCATATGGCCTGGAAAAGGGAGTGCGAATATGCAGCCCGCGTTAAACAAATCAATATTCATTGATATTCAAGGATCGGACCACATTCATGCGTGTGTATGCTAGCATGACAGAGGAATAATCGCTCAATAAAACATACCTCATTTTTTAAATGTACAACGACGCTTTGATAAATGTCATTGATATAATGGTGTAAGCGCTAGCAAACTGTTTTATGCCAGTTATATTTTATCTTTGTCAATACTTGTACTATGCTTGCAGTTTATATGCACATTTTGCTATGTAACTGCCACCTGAAAAGAGTTTGGGGCAGACAATGGAATCGAAAGAGGATGTGAGTATATATGCATACGTTTGAGATGCGCACGATATTTGCAATGTAGCGAGTAAAAGCGATTACATAGACTGTTGGGATGATGCAGGGCTCCTTTGGTACATCGTTTTATGTATATATATGTATTTATTCAGGCTTATGTTATTGCGATATTCCAAACGACTGAGTACAACATGAGATAATTATCAGTAGCATTAGCTTAGGATCTACTTCAAAGGAAATGAATTCAGTGATTTAAAAGTCGGAATTATATAATGTTTCTCTAAATGTTTTTGCATGCATGGAATGCATATCTAGCACATCGTGTCCAGTGACAACCCGTGGGAGCGATGGTCATTTCAGTGACGTTGTATGCTAATATCTGCTGTCAAAACCTAGCAAGAATTCAGTTGCTGAATACCCACTATAAGAGTCAAGAGGCCCATGGGTACATGGGGGAACTTGGCGAACTTCATCCAAACAATTGCAACAATTTCTAAATCGGGCCAATATTGGCCAAAATCGGCCAAAAATTACCTAAGTTATCATGCCTCTTATGTTGAAAATCATTATGATTGCAAAGTGATTCATGGGAAATGAAAAATCATAACGTACAAATCATCATTACGTTATAATATATACAATAAGATGAATTAGATGGCCGATTTTAAAATTTTCCTTATGCAGTTCGCCAAGTTCCCCCATTTACCCATGGGCCTCAAAGTTCCCCCATGTATCTATGGGCCTCTTGTTTGTGTAGCACGAGAGGGAAATGAAAAATCATAAGGTACGTTATCATCGTTATGATGTCTAATGGGAACCATCGATAACCAATGGTGATAAAGAAGTATTGACTGGCATGGTTTCGTTTGCTGTGTGTTGCATCGATATGCAAATTTTTTTAGAGGACATTCATTTTTACAGTGAATTGGACTGGTCCCCCGGGGGGGGGGGGGTGGGGGCACTTGGCCTTATTCTGGATAGAGGTGTGCCGCGGGACCTCGAAAACCCGCACCCGTCGTACAAGGTCAAAATGGCCAAAAGCATACCCCGTCGTACAAGGTATTATGCGAATGTATAACCACTCGTACAGATTGAAGCTCAAAAACGTCGTACAAGTCATGAGGCCGAAAAAACATACCCCGTCGCGCGGCACATATGTACTACCTCTATACTATTAAGTGCCCCCCCCCCCCCCCCCGGGACTTGTCCGTATTGCTGCTTGCCGGCTTTACGCAAAGCGAGCTGACAGCAGCGGCGACCTTTGTGAAACTATCAACCTTAAACATTCATTCAGAAGCCAAACAACATTAAGCAATAAAAAATCCGTATCAACCTATAATTAACAAAATTACTATGGATTTATCAATCATGTTGAGCGTTTAGCTGTTGTTGGCACCTGTTATATTCAAGAGATTTATATGACAATACAGTTCAGTGTGCTAGGCCGCGTGGCGTGGCGTAGCGGCATAGTTTTAGACTTCCATGCCAGAGGCCGGTGTTCAAATCCCGTACACGGACATAATTTTTTTTCCGAATTTTCGTTCCACAACAATTATTTCATCTAATTTCAATAGAACACGATACGTGCTGTCGATGACAACAGCTGAGCAGATTTTTATGATTATAGAACTGATATTTACGATTTTATTAGCAATCGAAAATTTGACGAAAATTGACTGAGTGAAATTTGTTTTTTCAACTCAACGCGCTTTGAAAACGACGAATATTTTGATAGCATATGTCAATTATCAAAGTTTAGTAACTGTGTCAGCTTTTAGATAATGGTAATTTTGTTACGATCGGACGATAATTAGTGATTTTGGTTACCAGAAATTTTCGACCTGCTACAATTTTTTTAACAATGCATTATTTACAACTAAGTATATTTAGAAAAAGTTTACAATTACATTACACTTTCAGAATATCTAAACTGTTTAAAAATGGAACTCTAAAGTATGGACATATTGAGCATTGAACTTGTGTCATTTTTTGAAAACTTTGATGCTTTCGTGACCGGAAGTGACGTCATCGACATTCATGATATTTTAGGATACGTCTTGGTATGTCGCTGAGAACATGTGAACCAAATTTTATTACCATCGGAAATGTATTGACGGTTTTATAGGCGCTCAAAATATTCATGAAACTTTTGTTGCCATTTGGACCGATACCACTTTTTTTCAACCTTAGACGCTTGGGAAAACCATTGGTTGGATCGCCGTATATGTATTTAAAAAAAGTTTGCAATTTGAATGAGCTACACGATGGTGTAAAGTTTGTAACGATCCGACCATTATTAACGGAGTTATTCGAGGTACTAGTTTTTCACTTATTCGATGACCCTGACCTTAGTTTTGGGTCAAGGTCAAAACAAAACCTCTCGGTTCTGCGCCTTATTAGCGCCTAGCGATGGGCGAAAAAAAATTGGAAAATTTCCAAAATTGCGACCTGTATCGCGGATCACAACAAATGATATCTGATAGGCGCTCAACATATTCATGAAACTTATGTTGCCATTTGGACCGATACCACTTTTTTTCGACCTTAGACGCTTGGGAAAACCATTGGTTGGATCGCCGTATTAGTATTTAAAAAAAGTTTGCAATTTGAATGAGCTACACGATGGTGTAAAGTTTGTAACGATCCGACCATTATTAACGGAGTTATTCGAGATACTAGTTTTTCACTTATTCAATGACCCTGACCTTAGTTTTGGGTCAAGGTCAAAACAAAACCTCTCGGTTCTGCGCATCATTGACGCCTAGCGATGGGTGAAGAAAAAATTGGAAAATTTCAAAAACTGCGACCTGTATCGCGAAACAAAAAAAGTGTTAACAAACATATAAACATACATACATACATACATACATACATACATACATACAAACATACAAACCGGGGTGATCGCCATAACTTGGCGAATGCGAATTCGCCAAGTTAAAAATTCGATTCACCACAACTGCAGTTCAGCAAGAAAGGGAATAAGTGAAACATAATATATCAACCAAATTGCTTTTGACAGTTGCTCGAATGAAGTCAGGGATACACGTACACGGACACATATAAACAAAAATGTCTATTCCAACTGGTGTAAATAGTCCTACTAGGTAGAAGAATTGCATGCTGCATGAAGGTTTTCTCTGTGATATATTGTCATGAGTGGCCAACTCCAAGGCACTGTACATCTGGCATGAGCTTGAAGACAACGCGGATGTATGATGCAGCCACTTGTTATCGGAATGTTTTCAGACGAACTCCCCTCTCCATCATCAAAGTTCGTATATCATCCTTTATATCTACGTCTAAAACAAGGATACGGAACCACACAAATGCCAAAATCCCCAATAATATAAAACTGTAACTGCATGTGAATAAATGACGAGAATATTAAGACGAATTTAAAACTTACGTTGGGCAACATAAAAAACCAGAAAGAAGACAAGCAACTAATGCGACAGCTGCTTCCTGAACTGGTGAGTGGTTAACCCGAGAGTCAATGGCATTAGATCGTGGTGACAACATCTGGGGAAAGAATAAGAAAACATCTAACCGAAACACAAGACTTCAGAGTAGCAGAGAGTCGCCGAAGTTCAATGCCTTGTAGTTGACTTGAATTCGTTTTGACACAAAAACTTTATCGCAATGTAATATCCAAGCCATTTGTATTCGTTTTAATGCGGCATTCACAAAAAGACACAAATAGCGAGAGTGTGCTCCTGAGCATGTAAATATTGGTCTATAACAATAGAATCTGATTTGCTGCGTAAATGCATAAAGAGTGTTGGTTTAAAATATAATTCCCCCCTAATCATTCATGGCATGGCGGCATGAGACATGTATAACGTGGTACATCTAATCAAATAAGTTATGCACCATCTTTAACTCATATTTAAAATAACCAATCCATTTAGTATTTACGATTATTAATGCATATATCAAGCCTTATTTTCAATTCTCGGTCAAACATTATAATGATGATATGTGGAAACGAGAATTTGCGGATTCCATGACATTGCTGAGTAATGCTTTTGGGATGGGAACTACAGACAGGAATGAGGATCACCCAAATGCTGCATTATTGGCAAATCAATACTGACAGTGATTGTCTATTGTTAAATATGAAGCCCTATACCTGCTCAGGTAAAGACGCCTCAGCGTAACAATGAAACCTTTAAATAATAATACAGTGCATGTAAAGTGTGCTTCAATGTTAATGAGCAATATCATATTTACCATCATTTCTAGCGGACCGATCAATGCCTGACAACACTTTCAGTACCGCATGAATAGCACAGGCTCTCCTTGGGAACGGGGTTATGGAGATTCCAAACCAAACGGACGGAGCTTATCGAGTTTCAAGTTGATGGCGGTATGCAAGGTAGAGTAAAAGCAACAGGTTATGATGCTGTTATACGTTGTGTTTCTGCATCTGAATGCTAACGACGATTATTGTGAAGTAAAATAGACACAATGAACACCATATACTAACTGATGGCCTGTAATGCAAGGTAGACGAAAACGCTTCCATTAGGTGTAATATTATTCAGACATGCATCATGTTATTCAATTGCTACTATGTGATCGTTATTTTGTACAGCTAATCGTTCTAAAGTGAGTCATCAGTTCCTTGGGTTAAATCATTGATAATAAACGGATATCAATATACTTAAACTGCAGTGCAACTTAGTCACACGTCCAATGACTTCCGTAAGTTAACTAAGTTTTAGATTGCAACTTGTAGTCAGACATTAAAAGTGCAAATTATTCGCCAGGTTTAAGCCGCTTTAATTTGTGCATTTGACCAAAATCTAATGACTTAGCCACACTTTACTAATATTAGGTAATATAGTTGTCTATACTATTCAAAATGAAGACAAATTTTAATACTTATTTCTTATGGGCCATCCAGGAATCTCAAACATATGTAATGAATCGTATTTCTTAGCAGTATCAAAACATGTGTGACTTATATTCTGCCGCTCAAAGTATCAGCTGTCGAAACGATCATAATTTCAGTTTTAATTGATAATATCAATTCGATCGTCACATAAATTTGCTACCTTGCAAAGCATTGCAATGTCCATTCGATACGAGTAAGTAATCTCAATGGCTCTATCTGAAATAATTGTTTAACTGGGGCGCAAACGTCCAGGGATTAAAACTATCGTTCTGGCACATGTCTACAGTTTGCCTATTCATTCCTATGCTGCGCATTATTACAACGTGAATGTCACACCCAATCGTACCAAATGGGGTCAAAATATCGACATTCACAATCCTATTAAACCCCTACATGCATCCGACACTTAACACCAACCCAGCTTATGGTGCTTATAGCTCTAAGGTTAATGGTAAATACCATCCCATTTCCATTACGATATTTACGGCTGCCATCACCACACAGCGGTCACTATAGTAATGGACTTTTTTTAGTCACGTTGTATGTTTTGCAAGGTTGAAATACATTGCGCAAGAATATACAGAGGGCAAAATATAACAATGAACTGCTCTATACTTTCGTGTCTTCATTATCAGCCACAACGAGGATTCAATTATCTAATGAACGATAATATCCAGGTATGTTGATAGCCTGATATTACTTGTAATGACATTGCAAAATATCCGATCAAGTTGTGTTTGTAAAGAGAGACGAAAATTGGCATCACCCAACCAGCTTCTGACCTGTTCGGTATTCATCCTGTTGGAAATGTCTGAAGTCCGCTTAACTGGAGTAATACCTGAATAGGGTCACAAAGCGGCAAGATTGGGGCAGCCAATCTGATTGCATCGACAGATACGTACATCAGAAGATGATTGGGACCTAGATTCTGACTAACAGTTAAATACAAAGATGTAAATGCGCGTTTTCTAATATTAAGAAGTGATTAACGTAAGTATAAGAATCATCAGCCTGTTACCCATCTGACCCAATTATAACGCCAATCAACGGGTGTTGTGAGTATGTTCACAGGTTAACTCCTGATTTACAGAAGCTCACTGACTTGGTCCCCACCACAAGCACGTATCATTGAATTTGGGTCAGATTTGAAACATTGCAAACGGTGTGTACATATATATCAATATCCAGCTAAATCACAATATTTGTTGTAAGTATTATACCGTCGATCACGTGGTCTGTGGGGACGGGGTTGTAATTTGAAGTGCAATCGCTTCAAGTACTTTCAGAAACACGCCTGTTTTACATGTTCTCTAACCAGCTAACTTGACGTATACAGACATAGACGAGCAGTGGTAAACTCCACAGAAGTAATTGACCAAACTTGATAAGTCATTGTTGTTATGCTACACATCCTGTAAGTTACTAACTGTGCATAGAACCATAGATTTCGTATGAGACATTGGTGAAAAAGACGGATATCAAGGATGAGGGCGGCGGAGTCAATCAGAACCGGCGATGTGTATCAATCAGTAGCGGCGATGTATATCAGTCAAATCGCTACAATCGAAAATGAACCATTTGATTGCTTATGCTATGGTCGTATGTTAAGTAATTCGCTGCCATTACAAGGCGGCTTGGTGCCACTCTGCTTCTGAACTGAAATAGCTAGTTTATTCTGATTGATAAATCAAGTTCTAATAAGACTCAACAGTATGCATAGAATATTTTACCCCTATCATTATTCTTCTCTGTTAGAGATATCAACCTAGTGATTTAATCTTTATAGTACACCACATACACCCATACTGTTTGTGCATAAACGTCCGTTCAGCCGATAATACCAACAATGCACAGTCTGAATTAGCAAAATAACTACGTGGTTTGAACAAGGCTTCGATTCATGGTAATCTTGAACAAGAATATAACATGAAGCATAGTATGGGTTTTGTGCTCATTCCGCATTTGGTCTTGGCTACCTGGACTGGAACAATTAAATTACTCAAGTTATGTGGTGGCATTACGAATCGACTGACTGAAGTGATGCATTGATCAGCAGCTAAGAATTCGAATCGAGCCATCAAAATTGCATAATTAATGTCCGGGTCATCATAGAACAGTAAGTAGAAGGTGGTGACCTCAAAAGAAGTAGTTTTTCATTCTACTAAAACATTCAGGCATTAACCGAGAAAGCCTTGACTCACAGATTCTGTATTTGGGGTACAACCCAACTCCAAAAGAAGGATCATTATCCAGAGCGTTAGTCGCAGACAACATAATGTAGCACTCATAGCTTCACTTGAAAAACCAATAAACGTCCCAGCGTTCGCTTGGATGTAGCTGTACGTGATCATTATCGAATTATCGCGGCATGATATTGATCATTAGTTGCTGTCATTGTAATTCCATACATGACGGGTTACTGATGGCTCAGTGGCATGCAAGTGTAATAAGATACATGAAAGTAGCTGGCCACGATCAGCATGCGTATATCCAATGTTGCTCTGCTATTCCACAAGGAAGCGCATAAATTGCACAGGACAGACTTTATTCGCAAGTAGTTATTCTGTGTAAACGCCATTACTCAAGTTTGCATCAGTTCACTTAACACCACAGATCACCGACATGGCGATCCCTTTAAGGGAATTTCTTTAAATAAGATATCTCATATTGATCTCAAAAATTTGAAATTTCGTATAGTTTTTCCCTTAATGGTTCGTCATGTAAGCTTATAAACTTTTCGGCCATAGCATGTCTAGCTTTTTGACTACCGACCTCACAAAATGCATGTACAATCACGCATATAAATTGCAATGTCGCATAACGGACTCATACCGATGTGGACGATGAGGACCGCATCTCTGGACATCATTTTGCGCCACCATATTGTATTTCTGATCGACAAGCTACTGCTTCTGCCGCACAATGTTGTCATCGGGATTCAATCAGCGATTTGTATGTGTTGATTCCGCAATTGGTGACTACTCACACAACTAATGCTGCTTGAGTCCAATATCCATCAATTCATTATATTCATTGGGTTGGCTTATAAAAAGTATAATGCATGACGTTAAGGCCACGTTAAGGCAATATATTACAAACACTAACCGTGAAATACGAACCAATAGTGCCCGTGTAAGTCCCATTGTTCAATACGTAACGTTTACAAAGCAAGACAAAGAAAACACGCCTTTGTAAGTGAAACGTTTTCTAACATCGAATAACATTGTCAAACGTTTTCAAGTTGACGTGTGTGTGTTTCAGATACCAGGTAACTCTTCTTGACATTTACGGTATGTACTACCGTGGAGCCATAGTGCGGGTTTATGCCCCGCTAAACAAACCTCAATTACATGTAACATGTCGCTTGTTGCCATAAATGCCTTCGATTTCAGCCCATTACTGTCACGATGCGTGCAGCTGTGACATAATCTAGAGCCATTGCTTTCATTCTGTTGCTCATATCCAATTTTCAGCATTAACGACATATGATATTTCGTAGGTTATTTATATACGTGCTTTAACCCACTTCCATGTGTTAAATAGCATTATGATGGCGTATATTTGGGGAATCAATTGTGCGCTCTCAGAAAGCATGCGCGTTTCATGATATCCTTCGTAACCTCATTTCCAGCTGCTCTGGACAACGACACACACGTGCACCCTATGTTAATAGCGGGTAGCAAGTCATACGGGGATCTGGTTATGACCATATAGAATTTGTGATTCAAGAATATCTCGACCAATGAGTAATGGCTTCAATAAGGCGAGAGTCTGATGTGTAGCGTTTTGGTGTGACCTTCATTAACTCACCGAACTATCTTGTAGCGCTTAGGAGGCACGATGTAACAGCAAGGCAATCAGTTCGTGAAGCCACCACACTTCTTGCGTCGTTTTATTGTTCCCAGTCAAAGCAGCCAAATTCACGTGTGATATCATTAATGTTTATCTTGAGCTTTGCAAGGTTTTGCGGGGCCTTCAATTTTGACTGGTAAGGAAACCATTTGCAGCCAAAAACTGCAGTTCACAATTGTCTGTCTGAATACCATTGGCATTTGTGATGCTTGGTGTCATTTATATAGCAGAGGTAGTTTACTGAATCCTGATCCTCGGCAACTTAAATATAAAGACGAATAACATTTAGGCACAAATTGCTTCATGGTTAGCTTTTGTACTGCCACTATGCCAAAATTAAGCTGCTTTTTGCTTTTCTTATTACCCCATACTATCCTTGCAAGATGCGCCATTTCTTTAGATATATAGCTATAAGGTTACACATTTCCAACCAGGCTGGTGACAGATAGACAAAGATGAACAGTCAATGCTGGGCCATAAAATACACAATAGGACACTTTGAGCAATAAGTACTGTAACTGGTAACATTGTTTTGCTGCTCACAATTACAACAGGGCGCACGCTGATAAACGTTATTATAAAACTGAAACATATTCGTTTAAACCCGCACAGTTACGAATATTATGTCCAATCCGCTAACCAGAGCAATGTCCGTACGAATGTGATGAGCTGAGGTGGTTGGGATGTCTAGTTTGTTTACTACATGCCTTGTCTGTGTGCAAAGGAAACAACATTATCTTCACTTACATATAACCTAATTGGATCAACTGTATGTTTCATTCATATAATTCTCAGACACACAAATATGACGGGTGAAGCACATCACAACATCATACAATTAAAATACATTTTATTGCCTTCATTTCAGATTTTCTGTCTGATTAGGTTTGCAAACTGTGTTTCATTGTGTATTGACATGATTCCAGCTGACATCAATGATATTAGCTCGTCTATTCCATGGGCACGGTGAATGGGCATATGACGCATTGCATAATAGATAGCCACGCAGACAGCGCTGGTTAAGTCTGTTATTATCGCCATATTGATCCATGCATAATTTGCCGGGAAAATGCAACTGCAGCAAACCGTCATCTACCAGTCAGCAGGCATTAGATTCCGACTCTGTGGAATCAACGTCTTATGCTTATTGGCGAGTGTTAACGTCGGTACATTCAGTAAGTGTAACAAACACATGGGATCGATGCTTATTTGTCGAAGTATCTGAGACATAGTTATTGCGTCTCACTTGCTGGGATATCAACTCAACGGTCTCTGCTGACTTGTTAGCAAATGATCTTCGTGGCCAATTACTCTCGTCGAGTCTTCCTATTATGTTTAAGCCTTTACGCTAATTACTTGTGTTTAATCTGGATAAATCATGTATATCCTTACACAAGGTAATATAATGCAAAGGTGATTTCAACCAATAGAACGACGATGCATAACTAGAATTCGTATGCTTAAACCGAAAGCATGAAATTGCATGAGTATTGTAAGAAAATGCCCGTTCAATGTTTTACATTACGACACGTGTTTCGGATGGCAAAACATCACTCATCCATTGATAGTTAAGCTATTTTTATAGTTAAGGTAAGACTGTAAGTTTTTGCACTGGTAGCTAATAGGATGTGCTGCCAACGTCTGAGATTTCTTATGAACGCCATGCATTCGTATTGTTTCCCGGAACACTGCGACTTGCTACCTATAAAATTTCCGAACCATCAAAATAGGAGGACCTGCCAATTTATATCTACAACACACTATACATCATCAGACCGGATAAAGCAGGATGTATGTTGTCAACTTTGATTGCATAATGATTTGGTAAAGCTATAATTAATCAATATTGAATTTCCAATGCGTATAGTGATGGTGCATGTTAAACGAAACCAATCCATCATGCAACAGACAAATTGCATCACTTGCTTGGTGGAAGAAACCTCAACTACTTTCAAAACACAAACCAAATTGAATGAACAAATGGGACACTATCTCACAATACAACTTTAAACACATTCACATATATATATATGTTTATACTTGCCAAAACGGCGCATAGGAAACATATAATGATTAATTGACATGCTAATATACGATATAAGTTGCTATGACGTGCGCATTCAGCGTGTTGTTGATCACGGGGCTTAGTTGTTAATAATATAGACATGTGTCTGTTAACATCAGTGAGTTAACTTCCAGTACACCAGGTGGAAAGTGATTGGTTCGTGTGGATGGTTTGTGATGGTGTGGTTAAAAAGTTTCTTTCGTTTTGCACGAGGATTGCATTTACCTGTGCTCCAGATGCGCTAGTTCCATGAAGCGTTCATAAGGTAGTCTACAAGACATAAGCCTGATATTTGTTTGCGTGTAACTAGTTGTGAAATATTGGGTCATTATATAAGACGAATTAATGGCACAGTTAATCAAACCTTCATCAGCTGACTAAATCAATTAAAATATGCATTGTAGTCCTGATTTCCCATTGTGATGTTATTAACGAAACTACAGTCTTTTCTTTTAGTAAAAGAAGCAGCACTGCTGCAAATGCCTGATTATTACACCTGTCAAATTATTATCAGGCGGTGACTCAAAAATACCCACGGAGGTCAAAGTTGGATGGCTATTGCAGTTTTTATTCAGGACATATTTCTACCCAAGCCATTTGTGTTCGTCTTCTACATGACTTGCGATAGCATTGGCAGGGATGTCTAATACCACGTATGCAAAAAGATGTGAATGTAAGAAGGTGGGGTGTGCTGGGCACTGATAACGGACATATTTATAGCGGTCAAATGGCACATGGCTATTAAATCAGAAACATTTAGAATTTTTACCGGGCCCCCATAATATTTTCGCACTATAAGTGATATTTATGCCGGCATACCATTTGGCATAAGTAAGGAATGCAATTCATGGGTTTGGCCTTCACACACGGGGTTTGTATAGTCCGCATTCAACTCGGCATCTTGTTATTTCATCTGGTCGGATGAATAAAGGGCGAGAAGCAATAAATTGCTGTCACGAGAATTGGACTGTTAATCTCGAGTGATATAGTCATGTCGCTCAAACCACAGCTGTTTTGGCTGTTCATACGACCCTACGTATGCTATCCTGTATGTCAACGAGCTAATCGCAGTTAAGTGATCAAAATTGACCCGCCGAAAATTCCATGTTAGAGTGTAAATTAGTTATTCGTGATGACATATAAGGGATAACAACATTGAGAGGGTGGCTATCAAAAGACAACAGTTTGTGTCAAATAACAAATGGTTAATTCAATTTATCTATTCGTGTGGCTACAGTCGTTATAAATAAGCTGCGAATACACCAAGCATGAGTGACAATTACCTCTTTGTAACAGATTCGTAAATGTTGGAGCATGGTGCTGCTTAACAAATAAGGCCTACTAAGGTTTGTAGGGACGCATTTCTTCAACGTCTAACTGAAGTGCCTCAGTAGGTATTTGCAAGCGTTGTTGTCCGACAGTATTGGTTGCATTGTTCAAGGTAAAACAGAAGGTCAGTTTACATAAAGTCGTCATTCAAGGTGTGCGAGCCGTTAGCTCCATCACCACGATAAATTAAATGACTATTGGATAAGCACACAGTAACGAACCACTGCCAACATCTTCACGCCCAAACAAGCGAACACATGCAACAACGAATAAGAAAACTAACAGAGGGTTCAACATCGGGGGAAGAGATATTGACTGTTTTCATGGCAAAAGCGCATGTCAATTAAGTGGTATTTTAGACGCTAATGGAATTATCTTTAGCGTACCTGAATCAATTTATTTGGTTATAGCTGCTCCCGAAATTTAAGATCTTTATAGAAGTAAATAAAGTGGTCCTAAAATTCATCTAATTCTTAATAAATATCAAACGCGGTGCGCAGTGCGCATGTTTCATTTCACTTACAAGGACAGTGAGCAGTGTTTGTGCTTGAAGCTGTTTGCAGTCACATGCGATGGTGGCTTTCGGGGGGAAGTGTTCCTTTGTGGCAAACATCACATATATGCACCCTGGAGCAATCAACTAATTTGTGTTAAATCCTGAATATTATGCTGTAGCCATATCATATCCTCCAACGCTACGACATTTCGGAATCGTTCGGTGATATCACACACATATCGCGATATGTTTGCCAGCGTCTATTAATTTTCATCTGATTGAATGCATTTTTCTTCTGCAACACGAGATATCTGACTGCCTATTGTAATATATCTCGTAATAACGGATGCTTAATTAACATCCGTGTTGTAACGAAATGTACCAAATGAAAATCAATGCATTTATTGAAGCCGATTTGTAATCGCCTAGGAGCTTACATTGCAACAGATGGTACAGCTTGCCTATAAAAGTGAACAATTGCATGTTTATACGATGACAACGCATGTGTGTGAATTAGAAGTCGACATAATAGAAGCCTGTTTGAACTTAATATGTGGTGCATCGTTGAAGGAGATAAGAAAACTCACTCTGATATATGAAGATGTGCATCAACGCCCATTCCCACATAAATCACGACTTATGATTTTGCCCTGAATAGACGTAAGCGGGGCAAATGTGCACGAAATAAGCTTCGGTGAGCTTATTTGTAGAGCGTTCGCACGCTAGAACTAAAATCATGAGCCACCACTGCTTATAATCTCGACCTGGAAATTACATATGACGTAGCCAAAGCAAGCGTTAGATCATCGACGTAAAGGTATGCATCCACTGTTATTACCTGCTGGGTGTCATATAAAGTACCATAGATTTGTTGCAGAATGTTTATAACAGTTGGTATCATTTTCATTGATGAATGTGCATAGTTACTACGAGTGCGGGAAGTCAAACGAGTTATCAGTTAGTGACCCCTCCCATGCAGAATGATACATACTTTATCACATAAGAGTAGCATTTGATGCGCAGTGGAGTATCACATGAGAATAATTCAAAGGAAACCATAATCCGGACGTAACGATTATTCGTGAACAGGAAGGGACACACGCTGGCACGATTTTTAACGTTAGGTTTGTAACAAAAACACAGCCTACTCTTCTAATAGAAAAATCAGCACTGCTGCAAATGACTGCTGAAAGCACCCTTAAAACTATTATCAGAACGTAATTACAAAAACATCCACGGAGAACAGGGTTGGATGGATAATGTGGCGTTTGTTTCGGACAGATTTCTACCCAAGCCATTTATTCATAACATATTTTATACTATATATATATATGAATATGAGATTATAGAGTATATATATATATATATATATAGATTATAGAGATATATAGATAGATATAGATATATATAGATATAGATATATATATAGAGAGAGAGAGAGAGAGTATAGAGTGATAGAGAAATATACTTATAGAGACATATTAGGAGAGAGATATAGGATATAGAACATCAAAAGAGAGAGAGAGGGAGATGTTATATAGAGAGAGATCTTTATATAGAGATAAGAGAGATAGAATAAATATCTCTCTATAAAGAATAACTCCTCATCCTATATATATAGATGAGATATATAGTATAATATATCCTCAGATATATATCTCTCTCTATATATCTCTCTATATATATCTTATCTATATATATATATATATATCTATCTATATATATATATATATAAATAAATGTGCCAGTACATATATAACTTTCAACATGAAACCATATAGTTTTGTGCAAAGCAGACAATATCATGTTTATGAACTCAATCCAATTGGCTTTTAACGGTAGCATATCATTATTGATACATAATCTATCTGATTGTTAGAAGAGTTAAAGCAACAGGTTATATCATATATATGTGGCGTTTGTTTCGGACAGATTTCTACCCAAGCCATTTATTCATAACATATTTTATACTATATATATATATAGAGAAATATAGATATATATAATAGGAGATATATATATAGATATATATATATAGAGATAGATATATATCCTAGAGAGAGAGATATATAGAGAGATATATAGAGATGTATATCTATCTATCTAATAGAGATATATACAGAAGAGATAGAGAATGTGAGAGAGAAAGAGATATAAAGATCTCTCTATATATTATCTATATTATATCTATCTCTATATCGATAGATATATATATATATAAATCTCTCTATAGACATCTATCTAGATCTCCCTCTCCCTATATATCTCTAGATATGTATAGATCTCTCTCCCTCTATCTCCCTCCCTATATATATCTCTCTCTATCTATATCTATCTCTCTCTCTCTATATATATATATATGTATATTTATATATATATATATATATAATAAATGTGCCAGTACATATAACTTTCAACATGAAACCATATAGTTTTGTGCAAAGCAGACAATATCATGTTTATGAACTCAATCCAATTGGCTTTTAACGGTAGCATATCATTATTGATACATAATCTATCTGATTGTTAGAAGAGTTAAAGCAACAGGTTATATCATACGATGCTGGTTACATCGTGTATCCCAATCTTAATGCTTCCGACGATTACTTGTACGTAAAATAGACAGCAGCTGACTGTATCGTTTTACCATTCATTGTCTCCAACCAGTAAAATGAGCCGTATCAGGCAGAGCAATATGATATGAGGCTTCATGCAGTTCTCAGGGTTGTTCGTGTAGCGGCGTAATTTACACAATCAACCTGGGATCAAGACAATCACATCGCTTGGAAAATAGTGTCACGGCAATTGACAAAATAGTGATGGAAAATTACAATAATGTATGATGGTCATTATCAGTAGCTGCATTATCAGTAGCTACATTATCAGTAGCTGCATTATCAGTAGCTGCATTATCAGTAGCTGCATTATCAGTAGCTGCATTATCCATATAATCAACCGCTGGATATAAATTGCGTGTTTCCGGAGGCCTGTTTATCGAAAGTTCCATGTACATCACACAGCATGGGCATGAGTATGCACAGTCTGTTGTGTATTTGCGCGGAGAAAACTATCAAGCTATCGAGTTTACGAACTTTTGTAACTCTAACCTTAAGAATGGAAACTTGAACACCGGTTCCGACCTTGCTCAAAAACACATTGCATAACAGTAGTGACCCACAATCAAATGAGGACGAGGAGCCAAGCAAAAAGCATGGACCACGTCGACTTCACAAAGGCCTTTATTTGAGCCCTTAAGAATGTCACGGTGATTCGCTGTCGTCAGAAGACCATATGTGGTGCAATACATAATAATATTCGGCAAGTATGAAACACCTTAAAGCATAAAGACAAAGAAATCGATGACCTCAGTCAAAGAGTGAATCTTCTTGAAATCTTGTCAGATAACCAAAAGCCTTGATGGCATTTTTCTGCTGTCCACGCCAGTCAAGCGAAAAATGGCTCTTGTGTTTTTATTGTGATAACGTGACATATGCTATCAAGCAATCCTTACAATAGTTGATGTCATTACTGTCATGAATGGCAACTATACCCATAATCCCGCAAAGCTTCTCCAGATATACGACTGTGTACCGTTTCCATTATGATTCGCTTTCTAACCTAGTTATGGCAGGACGTGGCTTGAATCACTGTTATCAAGTGGCGCTGTTTGATTGAATGCTTCGGTCCTCTTTTAATAACTGAACATATTCCTATAAGCTAGGAGCTTACATTGCAGCAATGAAAACATGGTACAGCATGCGTTAAAAAGTGACGGAGATAAGAAAAATACTAACTCTAATATATGAAGACGTGCATCAACGCCCATTCCCACATAAATCACTTCTTATGATTTCGACCTGAATAAGCGTAAGCTGAGCAAATGTGCCGCATACACGAAATACGCCTCAGTGTGCCTATTTGTAGAGCGTTCGCACGCTCGAACTAAAATTATGAGCCACAAATGCTAATAATCTCGACCTGTAAATCATACATAACGTAGCCAAAGCCAGCGTTAGATCACCGACGTGAATATATGCATCCACTGTTATTACCTGTTGGGTGTCATATAAAGTAACGCAGCTTGGCTGTACAATGTTTGTAAAAGTTGGTATCGTAACGAAATCCTTTTCATTGATGAATATGAATAGCCAGTGAAACGAGCAATCGGTGTGTGACCCCTCCACCGCAGAGTGATACTCACTTTATCATTTGATGCGCAGTGGAGTATCACATAAGAATAATTCAAAGATAAGCAGCAAGAAAACCATAATCCGGACGCAACTTTAATTCGTGAAAAGGAAGGGACACATGCTTGCAACGTGAACAGCAATGAGCTTCGGAGAAAACCATGATGCTGAAACAAGCCTCTAGCTAGCGCGAATCTTTGTCAAACTAGGCGTATATAATTCGGGGGAATACATTTGCACCATTTGTTGTTTACACAACTAATTCTCGATAAGCAGATATGGATATGCTTTTTACACGTGACCAGTACAGGGTATAATATAATTGATAGGTTCTCCATCCATTTCAAATGGTTGTGAGCTTTGTGATGCATATATATATATATATATATATATATATATATATAGATAGATATATATATATATATATATATATATATATATATATATATATATAGATATAGAGATATATATATATATATATATATAGATATAGATATATATATATATATATATAAACCTATATATATATATATATATGTATATACATATATATGTATATATATATATTTAGATATCATATATGTCTCTATATATATATATATATCTATCTATATACATCTATATCTTTAGATATATATGTACCTATATCTATCTTATATATATCTATCTATAATCCTGTATATATATATATATATATACATATATATATATATATATATATATATATATATATATATACATATGTATATATATTTATATAGATATAGTAAAATGATCCGTATCAGGCGGAACTAAATTATGTGAGGCTGTATGCATTTCCCAGGGTTGTTCCTGTAGCAGATCAATTCATACGATCGACCTGGGATCAAGACAACCAAATCGCTTGGAAAGTAGTATCACGGCATTAGGCAAAACGAATACTTCACAAAGGCCTTTATTTGAGTACGGAATGGCTCGGTGATTCGCTCTCTTCAGAAGACAATATGTTGTGCAATACATAATAATATTCGGCAAGTATGAAACCCCTTAAAGCATAAAGACAAAGAAATCGATGACCTCAGTCAAAGAGTGAATCTTCTTGAAATCTTGTCAGATAACCAAAAGCCTTGATGGCATTTTTCTGCTGTCCACGCCAGTCAAGCGAAAAAGGGCTCTTATTGTGATAACATGACATATGCTATAGCGCAATACTAACCGTAGCTGATGTCATTACTGTCACGAATGTCACAATACCCATAATCCCGCCAAGCTTCTCTAGATATATGATTGTGTAACGTTTCTTATCTAGCTATACCAGGACGTGGCATGAATCACTGTTATCAAGCGGCGCTGTTTGATGGAATACATCGTTCATCCGTAGTTGCTGAACATATTTCTACATAACCCCACGTCATTTGTTATGCAAATGTTATTTAATATATATATGTCTGCGTACATCAATTAAACACAGGCTGCAGTACTTAATATGCATCCATTTAGCATTTTCTATTACGCTAATATCGCATTCCATATTGAAGAGTAGTTCCAGTAAATTGTATTCGGACAAGAAAGGCGAAAGTCACCACGGGATTTGCATCCAAATGACTGCAGTAACTTGTTTGCATAACAGTTACCGTCACAAGGATCACCATGATTGTGGATCACACGAAAGTACACTGCGACAGTACATTTTTGTTTTGCGGTTTCTTGACGGCATGATGCACCCAGACATCGTAGCGTATGTGCTATGTTTGATCGAACCTTGGGAAAGGAGTTGTCGGTGGCACTTAAAAAAACGACAGTGTCGCATTATTCGCATGGATTCGTTATCATAGCCTTAATCGGCGGAATGGCAATATTGTTATCATGACATTGACAGACTTTATTCCAAGTGTTACCTTTATTGTTTGATCCTATGGTAATGCAAAATTGAATATGGAAACCATGACATTAAGCATCGGTATATCTAGTGCATAAGGGCAAGTGACCACCTGATACACATCAAACATGGCAGCTAATGGAAGAGTTCGTCTGTGCAATCTGGCAACATATGGCTAATGTCTAATCGTAACCATGGACTATGGCTCTGAACCAATAATGTCATTATTCGACTTTGGTATATGATCAACTATGCAGTCGTGGGTCTCACAGTGACGTCAGTATCTCATGGGTAATCCAATAGATGCATAATGTAAGTGGGCTGCACAATACCTATACAAATTAGTACACGCAAATAATTATCATCATAAGGGTGATTAACATGCACAGTGTCGGGAAAATCGCTTCAAGACTCGTTCTTGGGATGAGTTGTGTATTCTAGACATTTGGTACTGTTGTGCGACAATCCTACTTGCGCACGTACGCTGCGAATAACTTGCCTCATACTAAGCTCCACCACTTTAATGCCACACTGTTTTTGAATAAAAGTACATTGTTCTCGATCATGCTATTCCGTTATTGTCAAACAAGGCATCGGCACTCGAATTTATGACATATTGTTACGGCTGTATAATAACAACACCCTTGGATATTGTATGGCGCTAGCATTCAGCAGCATCATTTCTATTATAATGAGAGAATCGCTGTTGTAGCAAATTATTGGCTCAATAAGAGCAACTATATTAACTATATTCTGCTTCAGTACGACCGTGTTTTTATTAATATTTCTCCTGGAGAGTGTACAACGGCGCCCATGTATTTTTGAGTATTTAAAGGCACAAAATGACTGTAACTGATCAACTAAGATCATGCAATTTAATTGACAACATTTGTTAGTGTTGTCGCTTATTTCCTTCTGGGATTTACAGTTTGCGCTGCAGCTATCACACAGATAGTCTAGAAATATGTAGCTTCCTGTGGTACTCACTTGACTGACGGCGAATCTGCAATGCGAGCAATCGCACGCTTCATCCTCGCTGGCCACCAACTGGGTCCATTACATATTCCATTAATTTCAAATACAATTTGACACAAATAACCGCCGTAAACTATACAACACAAAAACGGCATCCGATTGTATCTGCTGGTAACAAACATGCAACGACTTTCGGTCAATAAAACAAAGCCAACTAAGCCATTTAACTGCATGCATCCACTGGCAGTGGATCTAGAATATTATGGCAATTTATTTACTGCGATAGTGGAGATCCCCACAATTCCTGTATGTTATTACTTGGGCAACCTAATGCGCTATATAGTGTATGAGCTTTTATAAATTTTGATAAAGCTTACGTTGCAATCACCATGGAATGGAGCAACAAGGACTGCAATTGTATTCAAAATGTTTGGAAAACTGCATAGGCTGCACATTTGTGAAGTGAATTAACCGTAAATTAAATGGTATGGTTCTGATTTTCACAGAAATATCTAGATTTAATATAGCAACATGTGACAACATGAATTATGCCTTATTCAAGCCTCAAAAACCCAGATGATACCCTTATCTAGTTAATAAATCTCAACAAACATCCAACCTTTTATCGCTAGGTGCGGTAATGTTATCCACCGCTGCGTATTAAGTGAGGGTAACTTTTTGCCGATGTGCCCTGGCCCAAATACCTCTAGTATTATTCAACCCTGAGCCTGCATGCCGACGTGCTCATGACTAGTGCTTGTGTGGCTTATTGGCTCAGCAAAGTGTCAAGTATGCAAATGATCATATAACGTGCCACCAGCGTGATCTGATGATTGCTTTCTTTTCAGTTTGGCAGTTAGTGGTAATATACAATCGTGCTACGGACGATTGCGATGCCTGATATGTAATGCGATATATTTAGACAGTCCTCAGTATTGTCGACTATTTATGCACCGGAGCTATCAATCATAGCAGTCGTCCGAGTTAATTTTCCGAATGTTATATGTAATTAGAAACTGGGCAGGAGGCTTGTTGTCCTGACCTTTAGTCGAATTATGTCATTCGGTTCGCATATTACCGTGCCAAGTTCATTCACAGCTTTTTCATGTGATATGTCAATCGGCTTAAGGTCTGGAAGTGACGCGTATGCGAACATTTCTTTTGTAACTAATTCAATATAGAGCGAGATGCCTATCCTAAATCACCATATATTCAATGTCATCCAACCATGAATAACCCTGCATATTTTACTGACTGCCTTTAATTTTGAATTGGAGACCCAGACTTCTGTTATAAATAAATCACATTTATGAATCTTGGTCTGAGAATGTAGCTTATCTCGCACTCTGTTTGGGAAATGGCCTTAATAACGGGTACTGCGTGATGAATTGTTGAGTTGCATGATGCATGCACCACGGTTGTACACTGATTACCACGTTTGCCAATGTTGCTTTTGCCTAATTGGCCATTTATTAAGATTTTGCGTGTGATTAGATCATTATGATTTGTTATTAAGACTTCGAGCTAAAATAGCTACACCCTAAATATTGATTCCCAGAAAGCGACATTAATGTTATAAATACACCTTTAACGTTAATACAAAACAGAATGTATTGTTTAGTTGTTCCCTTTCGTCTTTGGTAATAAAAGAAACCCATTTAGTGATTATTGTTACAGAGATTTGAGGCTATAATTGTGGGGAACAGGGCTAACCGAATATATCAACATGACACCAAATACAGACATTGATTAATGCTAACAGCTTTCAACGCAACAATTAACAGAAGAATAAGACGAAAACTGTCACCGTATAATGTAAACGCTGATACGAGTCATTCCTTCACAATTACGGTTCATCTCATACATAGCTTGAAACAGGACGTATGCATCAACGAAAGCAGCTACATCAAATATTGCGCTGCCCAGGAAATCTGATTGACTGACTGTCAACCTGTCGAACATTTAAAAAAATACTCTTATCTGCAAAAGAAAACAAGTTCACGAGCTCAGACACCTGGATTGATGTAAACCGAGCTATTTTATGACGCACCAAGCCTTCATCGTTTGCGTAATTAAAGGGGCAACGGCAACTTGTACATGATCGCGTTTGCGTATCCGTGAAATATATGGGTCAGGTCACATTCCAGACAACGTCATGGGAAGCTACAGGCGGCTTTAACTTCACATCCGTAATTAAGTTTGTTTGCGCCAATTACTCCCTATCATGGTATTAATGGTCACAGATTAGAATAGGCATGGTTATTGTTCTAAATATGTCATCCAGTTAAATGACGGCTCATTGCTGGAAAGAAAATAACCTCCGCACACGCAAGTTGGTCATCGAGTTGGTCTCACAATCAAATTAGATATTGCTTGGAACTTGCATATCCATATCCACAAACATTTAGACATATTGACGTGTGTGAATGCGTTAAGCGTATTCGCAATGCATCGAAACAATTTCGATGATGGAATCCGGAATATGATGCCAGAGATGGGTAATTGCAATCCCTTTGCTGTCACGAATGCTATTTTTTATGATATTGTGCTACGTGAGCCCCTGTACAATCCTCGTCAGTGTTAGATAATTTACATCTTATTCTCGCTTAACTGCAAATTTTTTCTCGAATATTATGCGTTTATTGATACCACTATTTATATTATGTTGACAACACTATAAATACACTTAGTTTTTTAGCTATATGCTGTATTTCGGCACACAAGAGGGCTTGTGGCTGATTACGTCAGGCGACTTCTGTCATAAGGAGATATATGAAAGCTGGCATTGCGACCGGTGTCATTGAATCACAGTATTCCGGGCTCTACACTTAAGCCTTGATTAATAACACAGTTTACAAAACTGTGGGCGCTGTGCAACGTACCTGCTATAGTCATGTATATATGAGTGAATCATGTGATTAAAGACCAATCCCTTTTTTTGCTATGGCTCACGTGTGTGTGAACACGCATATTCTTAATATTAAACAAAGGAAACAGTAATATTAACTCCTTTAACCTGATTAATTATGCATTTTCAGTTATTTTGCAATAATGGCGTCCGTTCTCGCGCCTTGATTTGATCAATTTGCTCTGATAATCTTGGCTGAAAAGTTCAACACCCAAGGCAATATCTTCTTGAACACACATTTTAATACTTCAGTTCCGT
>CM067356.1:4379796-4397296 GCA_034190875.2 Urechis unicinctus
CCCGTTCGATTTGCTAGCATTGTAACACAAATGTAATCAAGGTAAAATACACACGGCGTTGTTATGGTGTACTTAGTTTTACCTGCGACGCATTTTTTGGGAGACAGGTTAAACATACGAAATATGATATATTTGCTATTTATTAGTGCAATGTCAAATTATATACACTTGCAACCGATGGACTACGACATGTGCGTGTGACGTTGTGGAAACGAATTATCTGGAGCATATGGCTTCTAAAACTAAAGCATTATGGACCACATATGGCAATCGAAATAACTCCAGTACTAACAAAATTCCGTTCATCGTTCAACCGCAATATATAAGATAACGTGGTCTGGAAAAAACTAATGAAACGCAGATATTTTTGTAAATATATAGCCAATCCTACAAAGAGAGTGACTTACTCTTTCCTTAAAAAAACGTCATGCATAATTCTTTCAATGGGCAAACTCACCGTATCTGCCAAGAGAAAAGGATATATTTGGTTTCCGCAACGGGTATCGGAAGGTTCCTCAATTTAATACATCAGCCATTATGCAAACGCAAGCAACAAAATTGCAGCAGTAATTTCAGCACCAACTGGAAGAATTGTTGAATGAATTCCAACATCAACATTGGATATTGGAAAACTGTTGCGAGCCGCTTCTAATGCAATAGACAGGTGCGGAATCATACCCAATGTCCAGAGGCCAGGCAAACATTGACCGCGATACGTTATCAATATGCGTTATCGTACATGTATGTATTCGAGGTCGGCCGTCAGAGAGGTAGACATGGCATCGCAAGAGCGTTAGTGTAAGAGTGGAGTGCATCTATCGCATAGGCTTAAAAAAGAATGCCACTGAGGTCAATACAATATATACTACGTCAGTAATCCGATCTGATTCAAAGATGGAGCAGGAAGCAGTATACAGTTCAGCAACATTAACTCCGCCAAGAGGTTCGGCTAACGTGCAAGTAAATCGCACCTGACAATTTACAGTGCAATATAATATGATTTCCGAATACGTCTTGCAGTATCTGTTGATGCAACTATTTGGTGGGTTCATCAGGGACAAATCAACGAGGACGAAAATGATCCATATAGTGTTCAACTCATGACGTTACCATTGCGTATTATTCCTGGCACAAATATTGCTAACTGCTGCTCGTCTAGTCACAAGCGCTTTTGCTATGATTAGTGAATCATGTCGGGCATAGTGGAAAGTGTTCTGGCGTGATAGATACAATATGTGCCGAGACTTTTGCAGAATAGCTGAATGTTGATGACTATAATCGTGTTGAGGTCTTCACTCAATAAACGCTACCACGTGAGCACATGCCAACAAGTACAAGACAGCGAATCCGAAATCAATAGTATAATTGCACTATGGCCATCGTGGTCAGCCACTTTCATGTATCTAACTCCGGATATCTGCATTGAAAACGTCAGCATCAGGATAGTTAAATGAGTATGATAGCAAGTAATTGTCAATATTACATTGTGTTCATTCGTTCAATAAATGAACACGGAAAGGTAAATTCAAGCGAACAGTGTGATGTTTTATCGGATTGTACAGTAAAACTATGTCTGCTCTATTGTGCAGCCCGTGATTATTACCATGATCATTGGACCTAATATGGGAATCGGGTTATGCCCACATAGAATCTGTAAGTCAGAAAACTCTCGATTTATCGCGTTTTTAGGTGATATTAACCCAAAGGTCTGCACTGGCTTTTAGCAAATAGTATTCTTGTTTCAGTTAAATAGAAAATTACAGTCATCGAGACATCTGATGTGTTTACGCCTGTACGCTCATTACTTGGTTTTGAATTACAACATGCAGTAAAGTTGTCCGGATGAATCATATATACCCATATTCAAGCTATTGCAGCTTCTATCCGCAATACAAGGCAAAAGAGATTACAACGTATAGAATGAGGATGCATTACGGTAATGCTTATGCTAATACAGGCCCCCTTAAAGTATATGAATAATTAAGAACAGTAAACAGCGTATATTATTGCACCTGCTTTTCAGATGCTTTAAAATCAACAAGAAGCACGTGGTACTGTTGCTTATGCTGCGATAATGGAGATATTTATTGGTCTAGTCGACCGCTGCCACAAATTTCTATGTGGATCGTTCTCACACTTTGTCTGGAGTGAGCCCTCTTATCGATATTTAAATCACTTTTGCAAAACAAAATGAAAATTGAACCGGAAAAACAAACTAGCCAACCGATTTGAAAAGCATTTGCATATAAATGTATCAATGCGTACTAAACGGCGCATATTAATCGAATGTATAACATTTGATGACCACATCATTAAGCGATATAAGTGCAAATTGCATGACCACTGTTAAAGTGTGTCATGTGTGCTACAAACATGATACGCCAATGAGTGGCAGGAATTTGAACAGAATGTTTGTTCAGATAAACGCATGGACTATTTCAAAATAAATACATGTCGGACATACGCGCATTTTTGTTGCATTTACTTAGAAAATTAAAAGTTGAGTGATTTAAAAATTATCATCACTGTCGGCAAATAGCGACGAATGATCACTTATCGTTCAACCCGTTTTAGGTGCTGTAAATATTATTCACACCAAAGCGGACATGTCGTGAATTATTATATGCAAAGGAGGTTAAAATAGACAACAACACACAATTAGCATTGGATTACGTCATGTACATCAGAACAACATATTGAATACGTACACGTGCAATTAAGGGATGGGGTGATTAAGTGTAGATACATGGAACAATTCAAGGGTCCGATTGATCTCTAACGGTCATTTAATTCTAACATAAGGCTATTCAATAAGCCTTCTCTTCCAGTTAAAAATCTGCACTACTGCTAATGACTGCTGACTATAACTGTCTGTCTAATTATTAACAGAAAGTAATTCAAGAACTTCCACGAAGGACAACATTTATGGCTACTGCTTGTTGTTTAGGACATTTTTCTAATCCAGCCCTTTATTGCATGACGTGCAATAGAAATGGCAAGGTATATCGGCTAACTGAAGAATGTGAGAAGGTGGGGCATGTGTATAGCTGTCAATTGGTGCAGGGCTATTAATCAGATACATTTCAATTTGTTATCTGATACCCATAACACTTCGTACCACAAGTGATATACATTCATACGTACCTTGGGCGCACGTAACTTCATGGGGATGGCCATCACACTCGGGGTTTGCATAAGTCACATCCGACTAGGCATCGTTGGATTTAATCTGGTCTGGTTTATGAAGGGCAAGAAACAGCTCACTTTCAATATATCAAATATTCATTACAATTCACTGAATCGGACCAAGTTCATCACGCAGTTGCGGAGCTGAAATACTTATTTCATTGAGTGGCTCGTTTTTTTATACATTTTACCCGACAATGTGGTCTGTAGTAGCAACCCCTTTATTTATAGGGTGTTTGAATGCGTTCTCAGTAAGAACAATGTAACCGGAATATTTCAAAAGAGCATCTCAGTTTTCTGTAGTAAACATTCTTATGTGGTGAAATATATACAATGTAATAGACAGCAATATGAAATACATGTGGCGGTCCATATAACTTCAACATCGCACGACTGCAACACTAGGAGGAGCATCTGTATCTTTAAAGGCAAATATCTCCGAATGATGCCACATATGTATCTATGCATCATGGCTATAACGGTCTGGTATGAATGAGAGATTGGAGACAAACGACACAATAGTCTGCCAGAATGTTTGGGAGACACAGAAATACGTTCAAAATTGGCTTAAAACGTATAACAAATCTGTTCAAGTGATGAGTACAATCTTCTCTGAGTATGATCTCATTATATTCATTATGGTCAGCTACTTACATACATGTTTATTGATATACGTGCCGTTGAATCAGAAAATAAAAAGAGAAAGACAGCAGTTATTCATTTTTCTATCGAGGCCTCTGTTACAAATGCAGAAATGAATGGTCCTTATTTGAAAATCGAGTTATACCGTCATTTGATAATAATAATGAGAAATTGTTTTGAAGCGTCAACAGTTGAATGTTGATACAGACGCATCACGCACTACATGATAGAGCAATAGAAAGGTATGTATTTTCAACTACTTATCCATGTCGCTGCGAGGAAAAGACGGTATATACACGGACCGAGGGGAGCTGGTAATTATAGGATAGATGTCACAAGCTGCTGCCGCTTAGATGTTTTGACATGACCCCTAAGCCAAGTCAATAGAGGGCGCAAGCGATGAATGCCGCTGGTCGTTTACGTAAGGTTAGGCCTGTTTTGACATGACCCCTTAAAGCCAGCCAAGGTAAGCGATGAATGCCTCTGGTCGATTACGTAAGGTTTGGCCTACTTAGACACGAACTGCAGATAGCCTGCTGCTAAGCTGCCGCAGTAGAAAACATTCAAACTAAACTTCCTTTTTACTGTTTTCTTTTACTGTGAATGCTTAAAATACTGTTACAATCATTATCACGAGGCCATGTTCTAATTAATGAATACAGCCGTTTCAGAGATATCAGCGAGGAGAGAACTCGTAGCAAAAATCGCGATAGGTACATGTAATTTTGTCGCCCTTTCCATGCTACGATAATTGCTTATTACAACCATGTAATTCATATGTTTGTAACTGCAGTAGTTATGGAGGAGATAGTTACAGAAAATGGGGGGGGGGAAATCGACGAAAATTCGATTCCATAAGTCTCCAACACTGCGCATGCGCGTCAAACTGGATCGACTGTTGTGTCCCAACTTGAACCATCTTTCCCAAAATTTCATGTTGATATGTCCAATCGTTCCGGAGAAAAGTCCGAAAAACTTAAGCTGGAGAAATCAAAATAAAAAAATAAACTGTTTGATTCTTTCTATCAACGTCAAAGCAAGGCTGCGTAAAAGGCTAAAAGTACCAGTACAAGATCATTGTAACGGCATGTAGATAAATGATCACAGTAAAACATTAACAACAAGAGAGAAGACAGGTAACTAAACCACCACTTTCTGACAACAACACCCCGCCTCCTCCCCACATTGAACATATCAAACAAATAACAAACGGACAGAAATGATGTGTGGTTCACCCAAGGGTCAACATTTACTTGAGGTGACGAACACTAATGAAACTTTGTCGGAGATGAATGATATTTTTCATCAGAAACTTTGAAGCAAAGTTAACACCAAAGAAGTGCTGTGTTAGATTATCAAAAAAACTAGAATGACTTTATCAGGCAGAAATCATGCGGCCTTATCGTCGTTAGAACATCAATCATCAATTCGTTTACATTCATCTTCAACGATTGTTATAGATATTTATGTCACTCACGAGGCACATTAGTGCCCATGCTATGCGATGCAATAATCTAGTAACTGAATGTGAATTTATTGTGAGATACCAGCGGCTTTTTAGTAAATGACAACCAATCAATTGTTTCGTAAAACACAAGTAATGTTGCTATGCAGGTCGCAAGGCGTGTAAAACACAGCAAGGATAGCAGTAGAGACTCTCCGCAGTTCAGTGCCTTACAGTTGACTTGAATTCACCTTGAAAGTACGTATGTGTCGTTACTTAATTGTCAGGCCTTATGTATTCGTTTCTAGATGACATTCAATAAAAAAAGATTGCGGGATTGTACTCTTGAAGATGTGTACACAAATATTAATCTTTATCCATGCAATCCGATCCTCAGCGTAATTGCAGGTTAGACTAAAATTATCCGTATACATGCCGCTGTGTACATAATGGTGTATATTAGGCGGCAGAGGTGTGATCGATCAACTAACTAGAACTTTCGGAATCCTTTGCTGAGTATGGTTTTGGGATGGGAACTAAAGACAAAGAACGAAGATCGTCTCGATACTGCTGTAGTGGCAAATTAATACAGCAAGTTACATTCAAAAGAATATGCTATGGATGTTTCTAGTTATCTAATGTAATTTCAAACATCGTGATTTATCAGATCAAACCGCGCCATCTTATCTTCGAAACCATTGGATGACCATACATGGCATATGACGTGTGTTTTAATATTAATGTGAGTTATGGTGGTTATCATCTAATGTTTACATGTCGAACAATGCTTGAGCTCACTTTCAGCAATGCATGAATTAAACTGGCTGTCCTTTTGTTGGACTATGAAGATTGAAAATGTATGGGACTGATCGAGTTTCAAGTAACTGGTGGTATGTAAAACGCCTTGATTATGGGTTACCTGATAAGCATTACAGCATAAAACATATTTAACCGCAAACGTCAGCATGGCTTTGTTAATGTCGACGAACCGCTTTTGTGTGTTACTTCTGTCAACAAGACGTGCTTCATACATTTGCTGAGTCACTATTGTTCGAAAGATTGTCCTATATAGTTAATCTAGTACAAGCAAGGGACTTTTTTTCGAAGGGATTTTGTTTGATATCAGTTATCAATTACAGCACTATTCCCCTATGATCGAAAAGGCATATTTTCACACGCTTGGAACTTTCACACGTAAATAAGGACTCGTCGCTAGAAGTAAGGCTTTAAGTTCGACAAAATTGCTATGGCTGTGCTTTTTGTAAGAGACCGGGTTTTCTACAAATTCAGAAAAGTATGGGGCATACGCTCAATCAAGCTGTGATTATAAAAGCAAGGGGAACGTTAAAATGGATTCATATATACCTATGCTTTTATCTGCAAATAATAAATTCCACAGGAACGCCGTTGCAAACAGCCTTTGTAGGGGGTACCTGCACAATGAGTCCCATATAAGGGCATACATTGGTGTTAGTGTTCTAAGTGATGAGTAGCACAACAACAATGAATGTTATATTCATGCACTACCCAATAATACATTCGTATCTGAACTGTCGCAAGAAACTGATGGCATAAGGAAAGGACCGTTGGTTCCGAGGGAAACAGCCACATAGCATGCTGCGTTCTGATGGCACAATCTAGAGCAGTTTTGGCTTGTTGTGCGAATATGCTCGTTTATGAGTTTGTTGCAGTTCTGTTGCCCAAATAGTCACAGAAACATGTAATGGTACTGTCTAAATTTGTTACGTGCGGTTAAAACACAATGATGAATTGGGCAGACCCCTAGGCGACAGGTGTCGAAGCAAATATTGAACGTAGAGATCAGCTTACATTGCTGCTCCGCCATCTGAACGCTTGGATAGATTGTGCATTTTGATTATTTTTTGAGGTCATATGATGAGTTTGTTGTGATTTCTTGTTGTTTACCTTTTAGAAGAATGTCTTTCCAGTAATCTAATAAATAAATGTATTGAAGTACCATTTGCAACGCAAAGAAACAGATACGTTTTAATGTGGTTACAACATAAATTGAGAGTAGGGCTATTAAGTGACGTCAAATGTTTTTGTCAAATGACAAATGGTTGACTCAGTTCATCAAATCGCTTCACTATGATCTTAAAGAACTAGCTTTATATATCATACATATGCTAGCAAATGCACTAGGCCTGAGTGACAATGAGTAATTGATTCACGAATGTTGGAGCAATGAAGCTTATTAACAAGTATCACCTACTAAGGATTATAAGGAAGCTCGTCATGTAAGTGTAACTGAATTGCATCAATAGGTCATTACATTTACGCAAGAGTGAAGATAAACATGAGGCTCGGTTGACATAACGTCTTCGATTAAGGTCCGCGAGCCGTTATCATCCTCACCATGATGACATAAATGACTGCGTGGACAAGCACGCAATTACGCGGTGATTAGACCCACTGCCAATATCTTCCCGCCCTAACAAGGTAACATATGCGATAAGTAAGAAAGTTCTTCATCGGGTTTAGAGGCATAGATTGTCTTCTTGTCAAATACGCATGTGAAATAAGCGGTGTTATGGACGCCAATGTATTTAGTGTATCGCCCAATGCAATACTATTGTTTCGCGCAAACAACGATATTTTAGGCGTACCACGATAAGTTTATTTGGATGAAGCTGCTCCCGTTATGCCTAATATCTATCGTCGTACTGTGCTCTTAACATGCCTCTAATTCTTATTGAATATCAGAGACAGCGCGTAGTCTGCATGTTTCATTTGACTCACAAGGACAGTGAGCAGTGCGCACGTTGGATGCTGTTCGCTGTCAAATGCAATGATTAATTTCCAGGGGTGGGGGGGAAATGCTTACACAAACGGCTATGTGACATTCATCATTTATCGAAACCTTGTGTTCAATCCTGTAATTGATTCTGATAAATATTCTGTTGTAGCAATATCATCAGCGCTACGGCATTTTAGGAACCTTTAGGTGATAATTTTTCAGGTGATTTTTTATCAGCTGCCTTATCCGGTGCTTCGCAGCATCTTGGGCAGGGTCGTCAGCATTTGCTAATTTTCTTGAATGCATCATCGAGCTAATTAATCGTCTGCAACACGCGGTATTTTATTACATATTGTAATATTTCTCGTCATAACGAATGCTTTCTTCATATGACTTATTGCATGGGTTTAATGAATGCCCTAAAGATTATCAAATCATATTACGTGTGTGGTTGACACATTGCCATCGCATTACTAAGATATGCTCGGCCTACCGTTCTCCTACAGTATATACATGACCGTTGGTCCTTCGCCCAAGAAGTCAGGGATGTCTACTAGAGTCCCCTCGTAGGCTATATACGACTAGCAGTGAATTTATCTCTGAGGGTGGTCACTGCCAGGGAGCACGTCGTCCTCAGAGGATCTTTTACATCCACCTTTCAGAGATGGGACCACCATTTTTACGCGATCATCCGAGTCTCGAGTAACCAGTCAGGTTGTCGCACCTTGGAGTCGAACCAGCAGCCTGTTGGTCGAAAGGCGAAGCAGTAAACCACCACGCCACTGGGATCGGCTATTCAAGCATTGTCCTAAGACGGTACTTAATTAAGGAAGCATATGACATTTGATAGTGGTGTCCAGGAAGTGCCAATATGAATAACTTTCAGTATTCATTGACATAGCATAACACTTAATACAGCATTGATTGGTTAACAGGAACATATCATGTGTCGAAGATTCCCTTCGCAGTATCTTATGCAGGCCGTGTATCGCGGTTGTACCACATGATCGTATAATATGATCGCACTTTTATGCCGGAATACTAAAGATAACATAGTCTATGTCTTACTATTAATATAACGAGACGAATCGAGGGGAGGTATGAATCAAGTTGCTTATTGGCCCAGTTTACCTGGTCATACCTATGCGGAGCAATATTATAACACTGGTGTCGCACCGAAACATGGAATCTGAACAAAAGATGGATATTTACATTTCTATTCAACCCCGACATTCAAGCAACATTTCCAACCCATCCAGCCATGGACAGGAAAGTGCATAGCAATATGCATTATCATTATTAGCTTTAAGGTTAATGGCCGATTGCCTCCGCGAAGAAAGATATTTACGGGCGTCACCAACCACACAGCGGCCATTATAGTTGTAGACGTGAATAGGTTATATGGCATCTAGATTGTAAAAGTGCAAGGGGTTGAGGGCCATGCTGATGCAGATATATATCCTCGCTTTATGGGGTCACTGGGGGAGCTACAAGGCACTAGCGCTCGTAAACTTAATGTTTATTCTATAATCACATGGTAAGCATTGTACAGCTATCATACACAGCGCAGTTAGGACAAAATATGCATAGCGTGAACTTAACAATGACGTACAACAACGTTCGTGTAGTCGTTATCTGCGACAGTGGATTGACTTTAAAATGAACGAGAATATCTAGATATATTGATGGTTTGATATCACCTGCAATGACATTGCAGTGCACCTTTTGAACTTGTGTAGGTAAATAGCTATAGACACATTGCAAATACTTATGCATGACCCATCCTCATGCTAAGTTCTGAAGCCCACTTAAATGAAGTGATACACGAGGAGGAACATCAAGCAACATGACTGGGACCGCCAATCTAATTGGATCGGCTACTACGTATATCAGGTGATAACTGGCACCTAGGTTCTGACCAATTACAAAGCTGTGAATGGGCGTTTGCAAATGATACATGTTGTTCATTTGAAGTGGCCGAGATAATGACTATAATCAGGCCATAGCCAAACTGACGATAGCTTGATGTTGGTTACCTCAGGCAACTGTCAGGCGGTGTCATATATGCAATCTGGTATTGTGAGCGGTGTTATTGATTTACTGTATCCCGGGCTTTGCAATATAGCGTGAATTTTAAAAACCGGTTACAAAACTGTGGGTGGGTGATAATTTAGAAAGGAGTCATAGTTAAGGGTATTTACAGTCTTGGCCACCAAAGGTATCAGAGCTAGTTTTCGTCATTGGTATTCCTATATAATATGTAATTCCACGCGTGTAACTAATTTGAACGGTTTGGGAGTTAATCTATAACTACATTGACTATTGGTAAGTAAAGTTACAAAGGAACTAATACCCAAAACCTGACCCCAAAGTCGAAGGAACGCCATTGCACATATCAACTGGTCAATCCGCACAATAAAACCCCCATTTAGAAACATCATACACTACAAACATATTCGCTTCCTGGATCGACCAACAGCTATCACTAAGGTCCAGACAATGAAACGATAGAGATAATGGCAGTTTCTTCAGCAGTGATATAATGCATATATATTCTATTTTAGGCTGGGCAAATATTCGTATCTTCCTCAATCCCCCCCCCCCCCCTCTCGTGAAGGATTCTTTAGATAAATGCGATGCTACAAATTGCCAATTACCCACTTATTCTGATTGGACGATTTTCTTGTCCTTCCCAAATGCAATCTTACCTAATAGAGAACACTTTGAATGCTTAAAACCAGTACAATCGCTTTTTCGGATACGCATGTTATTCAATGAGAGCGTCTATTGGCCTCGACATTTTAAGTACCAATCTGCATCTTGGTAACTTTCAATCATGCTCTAAGGCTTATAATTTGTAACGGCGTCATTGTGTCTGGAATAATATTCTTCGTTCACTAATATCTGTTGTTATTGGAATTATCAAATGTAATTGCACGACTGCAGGAACATAACATACATAGCTTGAGGGAAGCCCCCACAGCTGAAATATTACTCTATATGTATTTGCACTGTGCCGATTTCTGTTGTGAACCCTCCCTGGGAGCATAACAAGCACGTCTCGAAAATGTTTCTCTACAGTTATATTAAAACAGAGACAACTACAAACGCTGGCATATAGTGGGGGATCTCGCAAGCCAAGTGAGCAAATCATATACAATGTTACCAGCATTACATCTCAATGATATTACTAATAATGTTAATAACTGGGCAACGTACCTGTATACCTGTATATTTGTATCAGGTGGCCATTCTCAGTTATTTTGCAATAATAGCATATATTTTATCAGGCTGCTCTTACCATCGTGGCTGAAATGGCCAGTTTTCAACGACGCAAAAACCTATAAAACCTAGACATCTAACTAGAAAGATGGTAATATGCGACTACAAACCCGCAATGGCATTCCAATTACAAAAGTATTATCGCACAATCAATTGTGTTTGGCGCTTGACATTGACAACTTTGTAAGACACCACGGAAGGTTTCTCTGATCATACGAAACCTTTTATCGATGATCTTTCAACCATTATTTTAAATATTGCAATTTATCTGTTTCGGTCAATGCAAGTGTTTTGACAATCGCCATCATTACGATTTAAGCCATATAATATCGTAAAACATATTGCTTGCTTTTACGTGCCATGTAAATAAATGGATATCTTGTAAGCGGATATTGCGCAGTAAATGCTGAGCATAATATATTATTTTACTTGGTATTCTTCATTGTGTTAATGCAATGAATTTTGATTTATAGTCATCGAATTTATCAACGATTTACATTAAATAGTGGTGCAGAACATAAAGGGAGTGTACATAACCGAGTAGTTGCTTTAATCTACGCTGACAGCCCTGTCTCGATTGGGTGCCGAATAGACTGATTGCATACAGCAATTTATCGCATGCCAGCAATACTGGTGACAGCCGCATTTTATTGTTAGAGGTCAATGCGTGGGGTAGGTAAACGGCGCATTGCTAGATCATGCAAAACAAGTCGTCGACATTGAAGAATACAGGCTAATTTGATAGTAGTGTTCATACATATGAAAATATCCGCAAATACGGTTACTTTCCAGTTGCGTCGTCGATGCCACCATAAATTGACGAACCTATGTAATTATAGATTAATCGCAACGTTCACCACTCCCCCCCCCCCCCCCCACTATATGCCAGCGTTTGTAGTTGCCATGATTTAATCGTGCTCTTGGCATTGATGAAATGTCGCCATCATTACGATTTAAGCCATATAATATCGTAAAACATATTGCTTGCTTTTACGTACCTTGTAACCGAATGGAAATCTGCATATATTTTATCAGGCCGCTCTTACCATCGTTGCTGAAATGGTCAGAGATGGATGCAAACATGAACTACGATGTGAAGGGAGCAGGGCCTTAACGCTCTAAACTTACATGGAGTATTGGTTTCATGTTAAGTGATTACTGTAAATGATAGTTCTTTCGGAATTTATGTAATTTATAGAGTGAAGCATCGTAGGACCATGACGAATATAAAAAGTGCTGCGATATTTAAAGTCCGACTGGTATTAAATAGCATGCAAATAACTATTAAACGCCCTGATGTTTGTTGAGTTAATGCATTGTATTGACGTATTTTATTAATATAGAAACTTGTTTGCTTTTGGCCTTCACAGTAAATGTAACACACATCGTTAATGCAGCTTTCAAAAGGATGCGATGGATGAAGATCTTGGATAATAGCACATCAATGCATCAATCGATGGTGTATTCGCTCATGGTTATTTATTCGCATCATTAACTATATGAGAGGCTTGGATGGCTTTACCATGTTTGAGGCATTCAGAAAGTTTATCATTGTGTACTGTTGCGAAGATTTTGGGAAGGCGGCATGTTCTATTGCAAGTATGAATGGCAGACTATCGATGTTTTTCATTAAAACCTTGCATATATATCAAACCAAGTTCTTATATCGCTTACTAGGCTCGCGTGATTTAGTGTTCATCGAACAATGACATTCATTTCATAGTTAACATGTAGTCTTTGCATTACCACTTCTTCTGTGTATTCAAATAACAAATACGAAATGAGTCTTATGTTGTAATAGACGAATGTTCTATATTAATACTAGGTCCTTAAGTCTGATATATTTACTAAGGTCTACGCCTGATATTCTTTAGCAATCACTAATGCTTATGCTCGTCTCCTATATATGTAAGAGCATCAACATTCTGCATAAGATTTTACGATTTTAATTTATCCTAACTCGCGAGAGTGACAAACGTTTTCACAATTATGAGTAGTCGCATGAAATAATTTTGCAGCCACATCATACGGTGTCTTCATTTTTGTTATATTGAGCCATGTGCCTTCATGTTCGCTTTAACGACGGTAATTGAGACCAAGCTTTATTGAAATACATTCTGTCGCTGTTGACAATATGTTGCACACATATTCCCTCCACACATATGCCTGTATATTACCGAATGGATGATGCATGAAGATGTGGTATGGTATGGTAAGTTTAATGGTGAGCATCAAATCAAAATAATGCTGCAAAGTACAGTTTAATGGTGAGATACTGGCAAAGTACACAATGCAAATGCTGAAACCTATACCATCCAATTATTTGTTAATTACCTAATGACCTTGAGCTTGCATGGCCCTGCTCGTTGCATTATATTTGTCTTCGGCAATTACCAGTCTGGTCGATGAAAAAACGTAGGATGTAGATTAAGATCATTAATGGATAATACAACCATGTGTAGATGTGGTGTCGCAGTATCTTTGGCTCTAATGATTGCGCTATATACTTGTGCCAAATACCTTTCGAACGTTCTTTGGAAGTAGTATAGTTGTTACTATAGATGCCACATTTACTTCATAGTATTTGTCAATGGCTGAAACTATCGCTGTGGTTATTTATATATATATTTCAACCCCAAATACTGCAGCGCAAAATACTACTAAGAGGTTATTTTAGGTATCGGGAACGGAATATTAGTAGCTTATGAGATCAGTTTTATGCATAAATATGACTTTCGTCAATTCGCGATTGAACATGTTTGAACCACTATCGTTAGTCGCATCAATGAAAATTTTGAGTGTCTTCGTGACGCACATTGCTGTGTTTATTAGTACGATTGTTAATTGGTAACGGTGTGAATCATCTAATTATCGAAAGCCTGCTATAGTACGTTACAAAACATATGCAGTAAAACTAAATAATCAACGGATGATAAATAGAATGTAAATCATTCTCCTTAGCTTAGTTCTATTATTCAGTGACCACGCCAGCGATGGCAGGTTTATGCATGCATTAACACAGGTCTGTGTTATCTCTGCGGGAGAACATTACCGCTATATAAGTTTATAAGCAAACTGATGAATTGCGTTTTGTAGTCCCTCAATTCCCTAATGCGAATTCCTTGTCTTGTGCAATCATTGGAAAACGACTGTTTTAACATGGTTCCCCGATGCAATATACCGGATGTACGTCTTATAATTTCCATCACACTGACTACAATTACTTGCAGGCTTCACAACGGCCATAACTGCATCCCAGTAGTTGAAATGTGTCAGTATGGATGGTATTAATGCCACTATGTACGCCAATTATTTGCATCCATTTGCAAGAAGTACCTTACACATCAATATGGCATTTGATAGGAAATTACAAATAGATAGTGCATCAAATGTTACGAATGGTAGTTCGAAATATTGCAGGTGCTCGTTGGGAGCGGGCTGCTAAGGTTGTAATTATATAATGTAGTCATGTTCAACAAAAAACGTACATGTGCCCAATGCTATGAGGAGTTGCGCTTCTATTAATTTCACAACTCGCCTAATAAGCAACACTATTTCAATATAAAGATTAAAACCGGTATAATCGCTTTTCGGATACGCGATTCGGAATTTTTTACAAATGTTACACTCGCACATAACATGATTTAAGCAAACTTAACCTCGCACTATGTATTGCTTTGTTTTATGTATCTCCCTTTGTGTGTACCATGTTACAAATTTGATACTGCATAAGAGAAAACTACACGCTAAATACTTAGCATAATGTATTATTTCATTTGGTACTCTTTATTTAAGTGTTTAATGTTTAAGCGGTTTAATATAAAACCACATATTTGCATGGCATATATTTGCATATTTCCGGCTGTCTTCATGACGCACATTGTTGAACACATTAATGCAATTAATTTTTGATAAAGCTGTTACAGTTCATGTTATGAAACACATTATATAATATTTTACATAATACGTGCAGTAAAGCTGGTCATAAAACTGAAGATAGATGTAATATATGTCATTATTCCAACCTTACCACGCATATATTGTGTCTCATCAGCATGGTCTGGTTTATGTATGAATTAACGAAGGTCTGTATTATCTCTGAATGCCTGCATTAACGCCATGTAAGTATGCATGTAATTAATTGCAAACCGCGGTAGACTCCATTGGTATTGCGTCTTATCTTCGCTGAATTCACTAATGCAAGATTGTTGTCTGGAGCTATAATATGCAAAACGATTGCATTTGAATAGTTCCCTGGTGAAATCTACCGGATGAATGTGTTATTATTTCCATCACATTGAATGCGATTACTTGCTGGCTTTATAACGTCCTTTAATTTCTCCCAGTGGTGGAAATGTAGCTGTATGAGTATAGTTAATGCCACTAGGTTCGCCAATTATTCAGTGGAGGTTTTCACAAATTAATTTAGTCGTATGTTCCTGTGCAGGTTGATATGTCATTCAGCCGACTCATTTTATCCCGGAACGTCACATCATGGTTAGGTGGATATTAGGTGGTGATCTAAAACTTATTTAATTTTTCCTTTAATATCTATCACCTTACAATACATGTAGTTTTAGCGATTGTCGGTAAATTGTTTGATCGCTAATGCTCCTAATGCTGTACTTCATACATTGGTAGAGGCCAATGATAGACCAGTAATAAGACCTCAACTTCAAACGGTCAGCAAAAACGGCCAAGTTTACAGTTAACGACGCCCAGGTGCCTAGCGTAGCAAATTGCAGGCAGTGCAAAATATAATGATAAGAGAGGTAGTTTCAAGTGGTCTCAGGCCTTATACAAACACTGTTTTGGCATGTGTGTAAATATCACCAGTAATGCCTTGCATCGTAACATCATCATTCATTTGAATCAGTTAACCACAAATTGCAGATTGAGTCAATGTTTGGTCCATTCGATACCTAACGTACTACACCGGATGATTTACACCTCGGAATGGGCCTGTTATTTACCTCTCCCATCAGAGACGTATTTGCACCCATGGATCAATGCGTCATTGCATAATTAATGACTGTGTGGCCGCCTCATTGAACCACATCCGACGTTTGAGATACGTCATTGGTTGGTCTATGATAGACTTGGTTCTACGCCCGCAGTTGTTTGCCATTTACGCTTCGGCGGTGACGGCATGTTTTACACATTCTGGTGTTTCAACCATTTTACATTGGTTCATAATGATTTTGACAGTCTTTTAGCCATTGTTCTTGCTTTTCTATTCCGTTGTACATCAGCTGCCTAGCACCAAATCATAGAAAATTAATTTCTTATTACTATTTTTCTCTGCAGGTGTGTTTTCCAGTTTAGTTGTTAAAATAACCCAAAGCAAAGTGTTGTGTCGAGTATAACGACTTGACAAATGCTTTGCAGATAATTGTTTGAAAGAGACCGAGTTTGCAAAGTTAGATTATCAGCAAATAAATGCATGCTCAATTTATTCAAATGTATTTGTAGTGCTTGCCAATGTGGAATTAGAGGTGCAGTAGTTTTATACTGCAGTTTTTATGATTAATGCTGATGATGCAAGTAGAGAAGCTTTGATATTGTTACAGTCCCAACCTTGGGCATTGTTATACCGACGATATTGCTACCACCATACAAGCAGTGCCTGGTATGTTCCAATGTGCACTCTTCAGTTGATAACAAAAATTCTGATATCTGGTAATATGTCAACAGTCGTCGAATCGACCTTCCAGTTTGTATATCATGCTACCAATCGGTTACTGCTTTAGGTAGAAATTCTAACAGTATGTGCCATTTTTCGGATGATGGTCTCAACAATATTGAAAATATCACAGCGCATTTGTCATGAGATGTTGGTATTCAGTGTTCGGAATAAGCTCACTTGTTTCAAAGTCCCTGGGTTTAAAAATCGTAGGGTACGAATATCTTACTAGCGTCCACGCTATTTCAAACATCAACATCTAAATTGGGTAGTAGTTTGAATTATGGCATCCAGGTTTTTATGCATTTTGCTTCCATATTAGTTTGGGGCTCTATGCCCATGCATCAACACGGTTGTACTTTGCCTGGTCGACAAGAACAAACTATCATACCCTTAGATTCAAACGCTGTAGACTGTTTTATTTTCAGCTACGAACTTGTCCCTTAGTAGCGGAGGTAGAAGGCTATATATGAATAATGCATCCGGGATATTATAATGTTAATGT